>JANQDE010000238.1:68740-80359 GCA_037157785.1 Cephalotes varians | reverse complement strand
TAATAAAGAAATAAATGTAGTTCGTATGAAAATCCCTTTTCATAGTTGGCGCATTTTCAGATATCATTACTTTTGTAGAGAAGGATATAAATTTTATATTTGTTTTTTGAAAAAGGTAATTTTATTATGAGTTCACACATTTAATAATGTAAAATTAAAATTGATTGGTACAAGAAATTATTTTATTTTTAAAGGCGTCCTTTGGGCGCGTATACTTGGCGCTTTTTTGTACCTCTTTTTAAAAAGGTAATTTTGTTGTGATTGTTCATTTACAATGTTCTTTATTTTGTTATAAATATTATAACAAATAAAATTTATAATAAATAAAATTTCATTGAATAAAATTTTTTTATATTTTAAATTTATTCTTATGTGCAATAGTTTTTGTTTTTTGTAAACTGTCACTTTAGATTATTAAAATAATAAAGTGCAAATTTATTTATGTGAACGATTGAAAAACAATTAAAAGTAGTCGTAGTAGTAGTCTTTACTGTACAATGGTAACACATAGAAAATAAAATAACATTATTATGGACAATAAAATTAAATCCTGAATTATTAAGTCATGTAAAATATTATGTAAAATAAACATTATTACCTAAAAATAATATTAATGTTTAAAATACGTTTTTGTTCTTTTTATAAATAATAAAGAATATTTTTGATGTTTATTTTAATAATTTAACGATTTTGGATTTGATTTTATTGTCCATGTTCATAATGTAATTTTATTTATGTGCTATATTGTACAGTAAACGTATGATTTTTAACAGTTTCGATTTCAATTTACATAAAAAAATTAATTTGCATTTCATTTTTTATATTATTTATTATTATTCTTCAAATTTGACTAATATTCCATATTATATCTCTTTTTTTTACCTCCCTTATTCTCTCACTTTTTACTTTTTTGTAAATATTGAAGTTGGACTTAAATTTCGGAGACTTTCATTTATTGGATGTTATAGCTAATATGTTGTTTAAAAGTTCTACGTTTATTAGAAGCCTTAATATTTTGTATCGGAGTAATATTAATTTAAAAATTGATATTCTTTATTCGCTGCCTTTACCCTACATATAAAATTACTCACAATTATGGTGCAAGTGCACGAGCACCGGGAGGGAGTAGGCGCACTGACCTACCCCCCGCACGATCAATGGTTATGATGAGCCGCCTCCTTTGCTCCATGTCCATAAGGACGACCTCAAGGAACTCCTCCAGCGGCAGAGGGTCAGAATCACGCTCATTCTCTGACCTTGCCGCCCAATACTTCCGCCAGCAGGCGAGGCACCAGGTCGGCCAAGAACGCCACATAGTACATAAGTCATAACTTATTTTTTTTATACGAACCACACCAAGCAGCATACTAAAAGAGAAAATACACCCAACTGAACGCGCCAAGAGACTGCGTAGATAGATAGAAAGAAAGGTGAGAAGATATAAAACGATAATATAATATCCCTTACAGGAGCTTTCTCCTGTGTATCTACCTGACGAAGGCGAAATGGGAACACGCATCTCCATTCATGAAAGATTGTTATCATGTCACATGGTTCATCATGAACCAGGATTATATTTCGAAAAAACAGGATGACTGCAACAAGTTGAGTTAACATGGAAGCTAATAATCCAAATCGATGTTGAGGCAATGGACATAAGAGTCTGGCAACTGCAAGAATATCTTAATGAAACAAAAAAATTTTGCAGAAAATTAAAGAATAGAAGAAATACAGCCGACTTGTCGGAACATAATAAACGTAATGGACAAAGATAACACTAAGTTGACGCTACTGATGGACCGACTAAATACGATTTACCAGACACCAAACTTAAAACGCGGACTGATAAATGCAATAGAATCAATAGGCAAAACATTATTCGGCACCATGGATGCCGAAGACGCGGAAAGAATAGACAAGCAATTACAACTATTACAGAATAAGCAACAGATAATACAACAAAAAATCAGATTAAGATACTAAATACGACAATAGGGCATATCAAGAGCTTAGAAGAAACATTGAATTATAACGAGTATCGGATTACAAACATTACGAGACGCATACAGAAACAAATAATCAACGCCGTACGCCGTGAGAACGAACGTAGACGAACATTTACTATTGTTGAATACGATAATGATTGACGGGAAAATCGACACTATCTTCTGTTAAGCGAGCGCGACTTGAACAAATGCACTCAGGATCATGAAAAATATACGTACGAACAAAACTGGCCTATGTATCACATATAGACAGATGCACTGTGCGAAGTACAAGTATACGTACATACTTCGCAGCGCACCGATAACTGCGAAAAACGACACGTGCTAACTCTAACACCACAATTTGGATAGCACTAATAGAACCACGATCCTGGTTGTACTCCCATTGCACAAGAAATATCAATTAATTGTAATAATCRAAAAGAAAATAAAATACTAATCAATATCACAGGCAAAAATACTCTAGAACCAAACTGTAGATTAACGACACCCTAGGTAACTCTCAGAACAACAAACCAAATAAAATCGAAATTTATTACAGCACAAAATTTAATATTAATCGAATTAGCGAAAATATTGTAAATAATAAATATAACAAAAATCCAATAGAAAAACTTCAATTAAAACATATAATCGACAATCTTACGAAATTGATCGACCTCAGCAATAGCCTAAGCGAGATAAATAAAGAATTGGAAAAAGACGAAAATAATATATTTCAAAATAAATTTCATATACCCTATAGGAAGTATAAGTTCTGTTATAACAGTATGCATCGTTATAGAAATAATTATATATATATATAAGAAATGCAGAGCGTGCAAAAACACGGCACCGCTATCCTCATAGAAATAAGC
Organism: Cephalotes varians; assembly: GCA_037157785.1. Lineage (NCBI taxonomy): Eukaryota > Metazoa > Arthropoda > Insecta > Hymenoptera > Formicidae > Cephalotes > Cephalotes varians. Next base: position 77,496 of record JANQDE010000238.1, on the reverse strand, counting down.
AAATGATTATACAAATAACTTTGTGACGGTTCGTCTTTCTCGCGCTCGGAAGTAGCTCGCCGGGACAAGGGTTCGAGAAAGCGAGAGACACCGGCTTGTTGGTTTGACAAGTTTATTTAAGCTCTTGTTATTTACAATATTTACAGTATTTACAGAGCCGCTTCCGCGGTTCGCTGAGTCGCTCGCGTTGTTCGCTGGCGCGCACCGGACCTTGTGGGCCCGGCGTAATTACGGTCGCAACGGGTGTTGTGTGGAGCGGACGCGTAGAGGTTACAGGCTAAACTAATCTACGATCGCCGGTCGGAAGGCGCGGTCGCGACTGGCGTTGGTCGTGACGGACGTGCCGGTGACRAGCGCGGTACGGCTTGGCGGCAGGAATAGCAGGTACTGGGTTCACCCTCGGGAGCACCCGACGGTGAGGCTGCGTACACCGGGAGCACCCGGTTACGAGCGGGGGCGCCCGCTCGTCGTACGACGTGGAGATCGGGAGCGCCCGATCGGGGTAGGCACGGTAACGACTGGGAGCACCCGGTCGAGGAGGTCCAGTACCCCTGGGAGCGCCCGGGTAAGCACGGGAGCACCCGTTCTTCGTACTGAAGGTAAGTCGGGAGCGCCTGACTTCTAGGAGTGCTTTTAGGAGCGGTCGTGTCGGGATCGAGATCGGGACAGGACTGGTGCCTTAGAGATCTTTCGGGCCGACATTTATACCCCTACGGAGGATGGGAGCGTTCTTGAGGGGGAAGGTACCCCTTCCCTTGTCTAGATCACGCGTTCTGTGCGTGAAGGCGCGGTGGTAGTCGCGTGAATCGGCGGCTTGGCGCTTACGCGCCGGGTTGCGGCGGGCGGACGGCCGGAGCTGGTGACGTCTCGTCACATCTTTCGAGAAAAATACATGTAATAAGTACTTTAAGGTATAAATAGAAATAAGGAAACTCGACCTCTCGTCTCTTTCTATTAAAGGGGGAGGGATGTCGTGAGTGCATTCCTCACAACATACCGCTTAGCGCTAAGACACGTACCGCGATACGCCGATTCTTTAATTTCGCTTATCACAGCCATGATTGACTTTGACTGCGGCAAGACGAAACTAGCCCGAAGGTCGCAGACACTTCCCCTCAAGGAAGTAACTGCAACCATGCTGACGTTGCTAATCGGAAGAATCGGCCCAGCAACCGGCTGACGCTGGGCATTATAAAAACGATGCGCCGAAAGAAGGCGCAGGACAATTGTGATTAAGGAACGGACGCGCGAGGGTTGGTCCGTAGAAATTAATTAACGCGTGTGTAAATTTGTAATCTTTATTAAACGGTCGTCAATTAATATAAAGATTTAAGTGCGAGTTCATTTGTTGCCCTTTCACCCCGGGATTCCCAAATCCGTGCCGTCGCGGCCACAACAGAATTAATGTACGCCAACTCAGTGAAATACCTGGGAGTCACCCTAGATACCAAACTGAGCTGGAAACCGCACCTCGAGGAAAAGAGAAATAAATTTTACATCTCCATGTGGGCCTGTAGAAGAGCTATGGGTAAGACCTAGGGAATGAAACAGGATTGCCCTATGATTGTACAAGATGACACCAAGAGTAACGTACAAGATGGTACTTTTACCAAGATTAACGTATGCAGCAGTGGTCTGGTGGCCCAGGGTAGAGAAAGTGGAGGTTAGGAACCTACCCAAAAGCTTACAAAGTAGTTACCTGAGGGTTGCAATAGCTATGAAATCCACTCCAATAGAGGCGCTAGAAGTGGCCCTTTGCTATCCTCCTCTGGATCAGCTTATTGCCTGCTCAGCCAGATTAACTGCATACAGATTTAAGTATCAGGGTAAATAAAGGGATGCCGGACTTGTTCACACAAGACTTGGCGTCTTCTAGAAGTATCCTTTCACAGAAAAGCAGGATAGAGTTCCTAGAAAATATCAACTGATCAAAACCTTTAAGACTTCGATACTAACCAGGGATTGGACCAACGATTGGAAAAAATCAGATTTCTTAACCGATCCAAATCTTGAACTCTGGTTTACAAATGGATCGAATGTCAACGATCGTTTTGGAACGGGAATCTATGGGTCGAGAACAAATCATAGAGGAAACATTTCTATGGGAGGGCCAGCCACGGTCTTCCGAGATGTGCGGAAAACTTCATTGAATGAGGAAAGAAAAACAACCGCATTTACATTTATTCGAACAACAGAGCAGCTATAAATGCCTTTACCAAGACCACTACGGAATCATCCGAAGTTTGGGACTGCATGCAGGCTTTGAACAGACTGGAGGAATTAAATAGAATGACCCTAACATGGGCCCTTGGTCATCAGGACATCCTCGGCAATGAAATTGCGGATGAGTTGGCGAGATGGGGGATTCAAGAAGACCCGGTTTCGCGAGTCGTCGGCATCCTGTTTGCCTCAGGAAGAAAAGTCATCAAAAGCTGTCTGGAGCGAAGCCAAGGACTACCGATGGTCCAGACAGCTGATGAATTGCCCCCAATTCAACAGAGCTAAAGATTTGCTGGCATTGGAGGGAGACAAACTGAGGATAGGCATCGAACTTCTTACAGGCCATGTATCCTTCAGGAGGCACTTGTACAAGCTTGGATTTGCTGAGCAAAGGGAATGCAGATTGTACCGAGAGAAGAGCGAGGATTGTCTTCACATCCTGTGCCACTGCCTTGTGCTCTCTTGCAAAAGATATACTTTAGGATCGTATGTTCCTCGAACCTGGAGATCTAGCTGTAAAGCGGGTGAGATCTTATAGGCTATGTGTCAAACACTAGGCTGGGACTGTCAACTTTGTTAACTAGCGGGGAGTCACAGAAGAGATCACTTTTTAGATCTAGGTGACACAAAATCCGTTCCAAAGTCTATCCACAACTTGCTACTACTACTACTATTACTACTACTACTACTAGTACTACTAATTAAAATAAAAATGTAAAATAAGAACATGTAATAGACTTACAATGTGAATAGCAAAAATGTTAATGTTTTTTGTAGAAAATATATGCGTCAGATTGGTATTGATGAGACTTCTAGGCGAAGCAAACGTTGATGTATAAATAAGACAAATGCCAATAGAATGTCATATTAAATATATTTATCGGGAGTGAAACAAACAAAAGATGTCGTTAATAATAATGGGAAGGACATCAAAAACGAATCATTGAGAAAGTCAACGTCTTTTTGTGAATTGATACCATTAAATTCATTGATATTGTTACGCACGTCACTCGAAAGACCCACGCGTCACTTCGCACTTCTCACTCGTGCACTTTTGCTCGGAAGGAAAGGAGAACAAAATGTATAAAAGAMGAACTCAAACTTTTATTAATAAACAGAAACTATAATATTTTAATGATATTGTACAACACATCTGTCTCAGACAGAGTCCGGCGTGAAACTGAACTCATTTTATTTCCCTGGCAACCGATCAACAACATCGGTCGGTTCGAACATCGGTCAGTTCGCCAGTTGACTCGCCCGGCTCGCCGAGATACCGGGCGGACTCGCAACACTGCCCCGCCTCTTCCAGATTGTCGTCCTGACAATCAAGGGAGGTAGTTTGCCTTCTTCTGTGCCCTGCGCTCTCGAATTTTTTCCTGCCCTTCCTTCGGTGCTTTCCTCAGATTTCCGGGCTAAATCCGATGTCTGCGTTCTTTCTCGTCCTTTGCTTTCAGACGCCGGCGCTCCTCCCCTCTCCCGAACCTCGCGCACTTCACTTCTCTTCTTCGGACAAGAAGGGGGTAGCTTTCATGGACCCAACGTCTCTCCCTTAAGGAGGCTTCCTAAGGGAAGAAGACACTTCAAGTCCCCGTCTCGGCATTTGCCCATCGTCCCACGGAAAAACCATGATCAAAAAAACCGTGGGCGAGACGGTCTTCTTAAAAAAAACTATTTGAAATCTTTTAAAAGGAGGTCCTGTTGGTCGGGGTCCATCCTTTCTCAGAAGAAATTCTCGTTTCTCTGTAACAAAAAAAAAACAACAATCCGCAGCAGTATGCTTTACAATTTTCAACATACTGACCATTATATTCCTTTCCTTTCTTACACCTATTTGAGCTCCGAGCTCTCTTGTCTCACTCTCTAATTGTCTTTCTCTAAAAGGCGCTAATCTATCTGCATRAACAATTTTCTTTCTATGCCTTGATGACTTACGGATGCAGAAAACAACATCCCCTAATTTCTTTACAATAAAGAAAGGATCTTCCCAATTACTGCAGTTTTGGAGCCTTCCCCCTAACTTTCCGAGGATTATACAGCCAGACTCTTTGTCCCTCTTGGAATTGAATTTGCCTGATCTTCTGATCATACCAAGCCTTCATTTTCAAAGATTTTCCTTGTATCCGTTCCCTAACCTCATTGTAAATTACTTCCAGTCTCTTTGCTAAGTCACGAACATAATCTTCAGATGAATGAAAACTCATCTTTTGTTCCGTAGGATTGCCACGTAGCAGATCCAAAGGTAATCTGAGATCTCGTGCGAAGTACAATTCTGCAGGGGTGACACCGGTAGTCTCATGTGATCTTTTGAAGATCTGTAAGCTAACAGAAACATAGGAATCCAACGATCCCAGTCATTTTGATTTTCGGAAATATATTTTGCTAAATAGTTAGTTACAGTTTGATGCTGATGTTCAACTTGACCATCCGATTGAGGATGTAATGCAGTCGTCCTTGTTTTCCTAATTCCAAGGAAACGTATTAATTCCCGAAACACTTTTGATTCAAAACTTCTTCCTTGGTCTGTATRAAYYTCRAGAGGGACTCCATGTYTTGCAATAATTTGTCCTAAAAAAACCTCCGCCACTGCCTTAGCTTTTATATTCTTCATAGGAAAAGCCTCCACCCATTTGGTGAAACAATCAACGATGACCAATAAATAACGATTCTCAGATGATGTTTTTGGAAATGGTCCGAGGATGTCCATTTGCATCCTTTCAAATGGAATCCCCACATTGTAAATCTGAAGTGGCGATTTCCCCTTTTCCAACGGACCCTTCCTGGAAATACAAATTTTGCACGTCCTAAACCAATCTTCGACATCCTGCTTTTTCGACAGGTTGCCCAATAGAACCGTTTTCGTATTTTCCCTAGAGTCTTATTGACTCCGAAATGTCCTCCTGAAGGAGAATCATGTGCTTCTTCCAAGATTTGCCTAATYCTAYTACGAGGAACAACAAGTTRAAGTACGCTTGTCTCCAAATTTGGTGYTTCCCATCTTYTATAAAGAACCCCATCCTTTACAACAAGTGCATCCCAGTATGCCCAATAGATTCGTACTGAAATATCCTTGTTTACAATTTCAGTACGGGCAGGTCGCTCCTCTTTTTCCTTGACACAGAGAATTAGCGCTACGCTCGGGTCGCCGAGCTGTTCTATCCTCCAATCTTCCAAGTTCATAACTTTCAGGGTCATACGAGCAATGCACTTCTCTTGATGATTAGCTTGCTTCTCTTCCACCTTGGTGCAATAATTACACCCGTCTACTTCGCACTGCTGTCTCGATAGTCCATCTGCGTTCCCATGTATTCGTTCTTTCCGAAATAGCACCTCAAAGTCGTATTGTTGTAACCTTTCTAACCACCGTGCTAGCTGTTCCTCCAAATCGTTGAAGGACATCAACCACTTCAACGAAACGTGATCCGTTCGGATCAAAAACTTCCGCCCATACAAATAATGGTGGAAAAATTTTACGGAATTTACTATTGCCAATAATTCCCGACGCGTGACACAATAATTCCTTTCCGTTTTGCTCAACACACGACTAAAATACGCGATAACTCTTTCTTCCCCTTCCTGCACTTGCGACAGGATTGCGCCAACACCAATATTCGAAGCATCTGTATCAAGAACAAATTCCCCATACCCCTTTGGAAACGAAAGTATCGAAGTTGACGTAAGCAACCTTTTTAAATTATCGAAAGCATTTTGACATCTTTCATCCCACAGATATTTAGNATACCCCTTTGGAAACGAAAGTATCGAAGTTGACGTAAGCAACCTTTTTAAATTATCGAAAGCATTTTGACATCTTTCATCCCACAGATATTTAGTTTGATTTTCTGTAAGCGCGTACAGAGGCTTTGCTATCGTAGAAAACCCCTTAACAAATTTACGATAGTAAGAACTGAATCCCAGAAAACTCCTCAATTGTTTTTTATTATGCGGTGTTGGCCAGTCCCTTACCGCTGCAACTTTCTCAGGATCTGTCGCAACTCCTTCTGCAGATATCACATGCCCCAAATACTTTACACTTTTACTGAACAGAACACATTTCTTTGGATTAATTTTTAAGTTAGCCGCGCGCAATCGTAAGAAGACTTTTTTCAAATTCTCAACCATTTCATCAAAACTTCTACCAAAAATAATTACTTCGTCTAAATAAACTAAACAAATTTTTGACAATAATTTATGCAAAACTTTTTCCATAAGACGCTCAAATGTTGCAGGAGCGTTACATAAACCAAAAGGCATTACAAACTGCCAAAGTCCGTTTCCGATTGAGAAAGCTGACTTATCTTTATCTCGATCACAAATTTTAATTTGCCAATAACCGCTTTTAAGATCTAATGTAGAAAACCAATTATTACCTGATAGCTGATCAAGAATCATCTATACGGGGCAGAGGGAAAGAATCTTTTACCGTACAAGCATTTAGTTTTCTGTAGTCCACACAAAACCTTAAGGTTTCATCTTTCTTTTCCTTTATAACAGCCGGAGAAATCCATGGGCTTTGTGATTCCTCAATTACTCCTCGATCTTTCATTTCCTCAATACTTTTAAACACTTTTTCTCGTAAATGAATTGGAATATGTCGAGGCACCTGTTTAATTGGGGAAGAATCTTTTACATTTATAACATGTTCAACAATGCTACAATTTCCCGCAACAATATCTTCAGAAAATACATCTTGAAATTCACAAAGGAAATCAGCAAAAGTATTCTTATCTCAAATTTCGTCTAAATTTGCAGAATCGTCAATAAAAAGTTTTTTTAAAATAGATGGGACTCTTTCCAAACTGTTTCTTTCAGAAACCTCTTCGATGCGACAACATTTCAAATTTTCCTTATTCTTCAATTCTGTTTTCCCAAAAACGGAATCAAAAATATTTTCCAAATTAACGATTTTAAGGAAATCAACCCCTAATAAACAATCGTTATTAATCTCTGCTATAAATAAAGGAATTTTTACTGAATAGCTTCCCAATTGAACTGTTGCAAAAATTTTTGACTTTACGAAAACTTTTTCTCCTGTAGGATATCTCAAATAACAATCTTCATTAAGAATTTTTCTCTTTTGTTTCCAAGCTAATCTACTACTCAAAATCGAAACATCGGAGCCCGTATCTATTTTGAAAAAACACATCTCACCATCAAGCATTCCCTTAAAATTAAAATTATTAAAACTTTGCTTTATTCTATTTATTTCATAGGTCTTAGAACTATCCGGGGTATTTATTCCTCCAGTTGAACCCTCTCCGTTAAGTTCAACTAACCCGAGTTTCCCTTGCACTCTGGACACTCCGAACGAAAATGTCCCTCCTTCTCGCACTGCCAACACTCTTTCGGGAAGACCCCTTTTTTTACTTTCTTTTTTTCCTTACCACCCTCCTCTTCTTTGTTCTCTACTCTATTTCCTTTATAAGGAGGCCTCTCTCCTTCCTCCTCTTTTCGTTTTCCATAATAATAATTCCCTTTCTTCCTGTCAATATTYTCTYCTTGTATAATTTTAATAGTCTTAGCCCTCTCTATTGCGGAATTCAATGAAGAGACTCCCTCTAATTGAAGAGTCCTTCTAATAAACCCGTCTGAGAGAGCAGTAATGTATTGCGCACATGCGATCTTATCCCGCATCGCAAAAGAACATTCGGGATATGCCAAACGAGAAAGCTTCTCTATCTCCAAACCGAGTGTTGCCAGATTTTCTCCAAATTTCTGTCGTCGATTTGTAAATTGTGTGTAAAAATTCTGAGATAAATTTCCCTCACCAAAACACAACTCTAATTTTTCCTTCAGTTCCCCGTACTCAAGATTTTCGACTTGAACACACTCAAGGACCGAACGCGCTTTTCCCCTCAAGCAAGTAGCCAACGCTACGGCCCTTGTCGCGTCGTTCCAACAATTCGCCCGTGCTATCAATTCGAATTGTAAAAAGAATTCACGCAGTGACGTTTCTCCGTCATACGTATCGGGCTTTAATTTATACCCGAGATTTTCACATATTCCGTTCGTGTGATTCCCCGCACCATCACGTAATTCATTTAAATTCAACGCGACTCTCTCTCCGGAAAATCCACTTATACTTCTAGTATTTAACGTGTCCCCATTATTGGAAAGACTTATCTGGCGATTTTCCTGAAGACGCTGAAGCTCCTCGTCCCGTAACCGCAGCGCCGTCATAAGCTGCTCCTGCTGACGCTGCTGCTGCGCCCGCTCTTCGCGTATTTGTCGAAGCTCGTCCTTTGCAGCTCGTAATAGAGCCTCCACGTTCATCGATTCAACGGCGTCTCCCGACGTATGCTCAGCGTCCTCCGGTAATTATTTCGCGTCCTCCAACGAACGGGTGCACATTCCCTTGCGTGCAGGGGTCTTCACTAAAGGCATGGCTCGCCAATCTTTTCCTCTTGCTCGTCCGTTCGAATCCCGGACGAGCCCCCAAAATGTTACGCACGTCACTCGAAAGACCCACGCGTCACTTCGCACTTCTCACTCGTGCACTTTTGCTCGGAAGGAAAGGAGAACAAAATGTATAAAAG
>JANQDE010000238.1:32863-62054 GCA_037157785.1 Cephalotes varians | reverse complement strand
ACTCCCCCTGCGGGGGGGCGCAGCCCCCCCTGCCTACACGCTCACAACACGAACGAAAAGAACAAAAATACTAATATTGTTCCAAAACTTTGAACTGCCATATCTCCTAAACCAAGGCCGTCCCCCACGAAATTTTTTCACATAATTACTCGGTATGACCTGCCCTACAACATATCTGAAGCACATCGAAATCGGAGATGTGTGACCTAAAATGCATATTTACCCATGGTTTTTTACTCAGTTTATAATATGTCTGACAGACTTTGCTGTTTGATGGAATATTGCTTCAACTAATTTTCGTTTTTTCGTGTTATAAGTTTGTCGCAAATTGTTAATAACAAGCAATGGATTTGGAATGCTGTTAACAAAATAAAACTTGTCACCTTTCATTCGTTTTTGCTCTTCGCAGCCTAAACAAGTGGTTGAAGGCATTATTTAGTAAAAAACGTTGAAAATGTCAAAAGATGAAACCAGAAATGATTAAAGAAAACTATGAAAGTAAAAAAGAATTATATCTACAAAAGTAAAAAAAAAGGAACTTAAAAGGACGGACTCAAACATTCGATAATCTTGAAAAGACTGATTTGGAGTAGTCCTAAAGAAAACTGTTTACAGAAGTAGTTCTAAAAAGAATTGATTAGAAAAATTGTTCTGAAAATAAAATCTGCGAGATTGCAATTGAGACTTTTTTGCGAATGCTTTGTCGTTTATGTCGCTAACACAGCAATGCTCAATATTAGTTGTTATCCCCGCAGGCGCAACAACTTCGCCGCAACAACCACATCTATGCGCCAGTCTAGCGGTCCGCCGACAGCAGCGGTGATATTAATTTTTTATTTGTTTTATTTTAATTTGTAGAATCTAAATTGAGATTTTCAATTAGCATTCTAATATAAATCATGAGAATCACATTTCATAAAAATTAATTAATTAGCCAACTTTAATAGACTGAGTACTCATTTATGATTTATTTTCAAATAAAAATGTTTTTTAATTTTTATCCACCATTTTGGGTCAGTTATTTTTTCCTGAATATCTGACTTCAGAAATCCAATCAGCGAAGAAACACCTAGATATTTTTCTTAGAAATTAAAAGATTTTTTTAAATATATGTCCGCTATATTAAATCGGCCATTTTAAATTTTTTTGGAAAATCTTATTTCAAATTCGTTGTCAACAACCAGCAAAACCCCCGGATATGAAATTTCAAATTATTGAATAGACATAAAAATTCGTGCTACAAAATGTATGGACTACGCTTTAACGAATTTTAACTACTTTGACCGCCCATATCTCTTAAACCAATTATAGGCTCAACTTGAAAATTTGTTGTGATAATGTCTTATAAGCTATCATTTAACACACAATTTAGTTCCAAAATCGAGGACTTCCGTTTCCGGTTGGTTAGAATTGAGTCGGTAGAATTGTAGCTGAGATAGTGAAGTGTGTGAGTGAGTGGTGTAGTGGAGGTAAGAGAGCGTGGGGGTAAGCAGGAGAGAGGTGGAGTGTTGGGATGTGGTAGGGAATGAAGGGCGGTAGTGTTTGTGGCTAGGAAAGGAGGAGAAAGGGCTGCGGTGAGATTAGGAAGAGGGATAGGGGGAGTGGAGAGGGAGTTGGGGAAATAGTAGCGCTGTAATCAAGGGGCATAGAGAAAGTAGAATAGAGAGAGGTGGCGACTAGAGGAGCAAATCGGCATAGAGTATATGAAGAATATAGTAGAGAACGTGAAGAGTAAAGAGTGGTAGTACGGGAAGTATAGAGGCGTATAAGAAAAGGAAGAGACAAATGCTAGGTGAAGGAGGGAAGGGGGAGGGAGAGGAAATAGATATTTTTAAAAGGAGTAACATTATGGAAAGGTCACCACTGGGGAGGAGTAGCAAGGGGGAGGATATGCGTGCGCTGTTTAAGGAGTGGAGGGAAGAGAGCGGAGGGAAGAGATGAAGAGGGAGATGAGAGAGGGAATGAGAGGAATCAGGGAGGAAGGTAGGGGAGGAACAGAGGGAGGAGCTAAAGAAGGAAGTGGAGAGGATAAGGAAGGAGTTAAGTATAAAGGAGAAATGGAAGAAGGAGAGGGAAGATTTTAAAGCGAGAATCGAAAGGACGAGAACTAGAGGAGATAAAGGTGAAGGAAGGAGAGGAGAGAGAGGTGGGAAGGAATAGAGAGAGAAAGGGAAAAGGATAAGAATGTGGAATGGAAAGAAAGGGTGAAAGAATTGGAAAGAAAGTGGGAGGTGAAAGAGAGGGGTGAAAGGAGGAGAAATATTCTGATAAAAGGATTAAAAGACGGCGAAGGGAAGGCTGAAGAAAAGAGTGGAGAAGATATTGGAAGGACTAGGAGGGAAGATACAAATGGAGGATGTAAGGAAAATAGAAAGGGAAAAACGGAGAGAGGAAACTTGGTAATTGTGAGGTTAGGGAGTGAGAGCATGAGAAGGAGGATTTTAATGACTAAATGGAAATTAAAGGGGGGGAGGGAATTTAGATAGAGGACGATTTAACGTGGGAGGAAAGAAGAATTAGATGGAATGTGAGACGAATTGCTAAGAGGGAAGAGATGAAGTGTAAAAGGGTACGGATAGTTCAGAGAGGAGTATGGATTGAGGGGGTATGGTGGGGGTGGCATGAAGAGGTAGATTAAGGGATTAAGGGACACGAAGGGAAACGTGCGGAGGAAAGAGATAAAGAAGAGAGAAGTTATCGGGGCGGGGAAAGGAGAGGATAGGATGATACAGAACCAGGGGGAATGATAAGAATGGAGGATGAGGAGGATAAGAGGAGAGGAAAAAGAGGAGAAGCAAAGGAAGTAAAGGGGGAAAGAAAGGAGGGCAGCGGGAGAGGGAGGCGGATGAAGAGGAAAGAACGAGAAGAGAAAGTGGGAACAGAGAAAGAAAAGGGTTTAAAAATTGCGTTTTGGAACGTGGCAGGTCTGAAAAGTAAGGATAGGAGGTTTTGGAAAAGCTTAGAGGAATGGGAGGTATTAGTATTGACAGAAACATGGATAGAGAGGAAGAAATGGGGGAAAATCAAGGACAAGTTGCCGACAGGATATGATTGGAAGTTTCAAGAAGCCAAGAGAAGAAATAAGAAAGGAAGGGCAATGAGGGGGATCATTTCGGTATCAAAAAGGATCTGGTAAGACAGAAGGAGGAGGAAGAGAGGAAGGTGGAAGGGTTGATAACAGGGAGAATCAATTATAGTAGGGGTAATCTGAGAGTGGTAGGGGTATATGTAAACAAAGATATGGAAAGGAAGTTGGAGGAATTGAGAGAATGGATGGAGGGGAAGGAAAGAGGAGTCAGGACATTAATAGGGGGGGATTTCAACGCTAGGTCAGGGGATGAAGGAGGTAAAGTTGAAGAGGAGGAATGGGAGGGGAGCAGGTACAGGAGGTTCAAGGATAGGAAGATAAATGGAGAAAGAAGGAGACTGATAGATTGTATTAGGGAAAGAGGATAGTGGATTTTGAATAGGGGGATAAGGGGAGATGAGGAAGGTAATTGGACTTATACGGGAAGTAGGGGGAATCAGTTATTGATTATGTATTAGTGAACGAGGAAGTGGAGGAGGAGATGAACCAGCTGGTAATAGGAGATAATATCGATTCTGATCATCCGTTAGTAATAAGGTTGAAGGAGGGAAGAGGGGTAAAGAGCAAGAGAGGAAAAGGAAAAGGGGTTCAGAAGGGGGTGTGGAATGAGAAGGGTAGGGAACAGTTTAAAGTGGAACTGGGAAGTGTAGCATTATCAGGAGGGAAGGTGCAGGAGGAGGTAGGAGAGATGGAAGGAAGAATAAGAGAAGTTATTAAAAAGACATGGACAGAGAGGAGGATAGAAAAAGGATAAAGAATTGGTGAGATGAGGAGGGGAAAGAAAAGAGAGGTTAGGAGAACATTAAGGGCTTGGAGAAAAGGAAATGGGTGATAAACAACGATATTTGAAGGGAAAGAAAGAATATAGGGAAATGTGTGAAGGGAAGAAGAAGGAGGAGAATGAGAGATGGGAAAGGGAGGTAGAGGAAGCAAGAGTGGAGGAGGATCAAGTGTGGGGAATAGTGAATAGGGAAAGAAAGAGGTGGAAAGGGATTAATTAAGATATTAAAATGGAAGTGTGAGAGGAATATTTTAAGGGGCTATTAGAGGTGGTAGAGAGAAGGGTGGTGCAGGGGGAAGATAGGAGGGGAAGGAGAGAGGAGGAAGAGGATCTGAGGTTAGAGGAAATTAGAGGAATCTTGAGAAAAGTAAAGGACGGAAAAGCACTGGGGATGGATGGAGTACCGGGTGAGGCTTGGAAGTATGGAGGGGAGGAAATGGAGGAATGGGTGTGGAAGGTGTGTAATAAGATATGGAAGGGAGAGGGATGGCCGGAAGAATGGAAGGAAGGGGTTTTAATACCGATAGTGAAAAAAGGACAGGGAATGATAGTGGAGGAATATAGAGGAGTAACGGTGATGCCGGCGCTATATAAAATATGTGCATCGGCGTTAGCGGAGAGAAGAGGTGGAAGGGAAGGGGTTATTACCACCGAGTCAAACAGGATTCAGGAAAGGGATGGGGACAATAGACAATATTTTCATACTAAATTATTTGATTAACAGGCAGAAAGGGAGATAGGGAGAAAGGGAGGAAAATTCGTGGATTTGAAAACGATGTTTAACTCGGTGGACAGAGGGGAATTGTTAAAGGCATTGAGGAAGGGAGGGGTGAGAGAGGGATTGGCGGAAAGGGTAGCGGAGATAGTAAGAGAGACGAAGAGTAGAGTAAGGGTGAGAGGAGAACTAGGAGAGGGCTTTTGGACGGCGAGGGGGGTGAGACAGTGATGCCCGTTGAACCCCTTGTTGTTCAACTTGTTGTTGGCGAACCTGGCGAACGAGATGGAAAGGATAAAGATAAGGGAAGAAAGGGTGCACTCTTTGGCGTACGCAGATGATATAGTATTGTTGGCAGAGGAGGAGGAAGAAATGAGAAATATGTTAGAGAGGCTGGAAGGGTATTTGGAAAGGAAAGGGTTGGAATTAAATGCCGGAAAAACGAAGGTAATGAGATTTAGGGAGGGGAAAGGGAGGTTAAGTAAGATGAACTGGAGATGAAAGGGAAGAAAGTTAGAGGAAATTAAGGAGTATAAGTATTTAGGGTACAGTCCAAAGGAATGGGAGACAGGATAAACACATAAGGGAAATAGTTGCAAGAGCGGTAATGGGGCTGGTATGGAAGAAATTTACGCCCATATCCAAAGTATGGCGACTCAACAAGAGCATACTCCACGCGGCGAGACCACCGGAGAACATGGAATAATGAGCGCAGAAATCGAAATTGAAATCGACAGACTTAAAAACACCACGAATCACATCACGCATAGAAGACTCGAACTCGTTAAGCCGACTGGAGAATGCAAGTCACGATCACTCGTTACGCGAAAACCATAGTCACGCATTCGATAAAATATATGAACGCACATTGGAAGACGTTAGGAATCAGCATGATCCCATCAACACTTAAATAAAGGTAAAGGACCCGAGACATGATTCCGGAAATTGACGGAACTTCGCGTAATCAAGTACAAAAATTCCTGAACGCGAGCACCTACACAATGAGCGAGATAAATCCGGCCGACGAAAGATCTCTATTGAGAGCTATCCTATGCACGAAATTAACAGGAAATACGATGTATGACTTCCACACACGCGACATCTGATCTTTCGCTCAATTGAAACAAGAGATAGAGATGTGCTACTTATTAAAACATGGCACCGCCCACATACAGCACGAATTTAATACGATTCGTCAAAAATCTGGCGAGAACGCGAGAGAATATGGTCTCCGACTAGATAAACTAGCAATGGAGCTTTATCAAGCCATGACCGAGGGAAAAGAGCACTTGCCCGAGCAACGGAAAGCGATTCTCGATACGATCCAAGAATTAGTACTGAAAAATTTCCAGGTAGGACTCCGTGACGACATACAATAGTATGATCACGTAATTATAAAACGCTAACAGCAGCTATAGCAGGCGCCACAGCAGAAGAGAAATTAAAAGGATCTCCCTCGCGAATAAATTACAAACCCAAAGAACAAGAACAATTTCGACAGAACTGAAACACTGGAATACAGCGCCAAAAATGTGGCAAGATGGGCCACTACGGAAGAGATTGCCGCACTAGCTGATATGCAAATAGATTTACATTGCTAAAAGCGGAAAAACCGGCAACCGTGAACAATATAGAGAAATATTGCACATACTGCAAAAAGAAGGGCCATAAACGCGACGAGTCGTGGTCATTGAACGATTGCCCTGAGAAGGAACAGCCAAGACTAAGCGAGACGAAAGAAAAGGAAAGCAAGTAAAAGGTACGACTACCGTAAAGATACGAAAAAATAAGTTG
Organism: Cephalotes varians; assembly: GCA_037157785.1. Classification (NCBI taxonomy): domain Eukaryota; kingdom Metazoa; phylum Arthropoda; class Insecta; order Hymenoptera; family Formicidae; genus Cephalotes; species Cephalotes varians. The sequence continues at coordinate 55,676 of JANQDE010000238.1, read as the reverse complement.
CATACAAGGAGCGAAGAAGCAGTAGCGACGAAGAGAAGAAGCCCAAGATAAAGGCGACGCGAACATCAAGATTACACAGGTGATAGGCTCAGGCACGGCCACCGGATTGCAATTTATTACTCTACCCATTCAAGAGACAAAAAAAGGAATGAGTTTCTTGTTAGATACAGGCGTTCTCACTCTAATAAAAGTAGGACATTTAAAAGGAGACACTATAATACGCGAAAAACAATTAGCCCTCACTGGAGTGACGGAGCATAAAATATATACGCTTGGTAAAATCAAAGCGACGGTAATCCTAAGAAATCGCGAAATTCGACACCATGCACGTAGTAAAAGACGACTTCCCAATAGATTACGAGGGAATACTCGAGATAGATTTTCTGACAAAACAACGAGCGAAATGCGATCACGGAAAAGGGCGCGTACGCATAGGTGACGTAAGTTTCAAGCTCCATCCGTTTAAAAAGCTAATATTAACGCCTCGTAGTGAAACGATCGTGCAAGCAGTAACTAATAGAAATAGAATAAGAATCGTAAGTTCCGAAGAAACTAAACCGGGAGTATTCATAGGCAGTTGCCTGATAGAACCAAAAAAATACACGTGTCCAATAAGCGTAATTAATATAACAGAAGAGTCCGTAAAAATTACGACACCGCTCGTAACCGTAGACGAGCTACAAACGAGTCACCGCGCAAGCATTGCAACAGGCCAAGAGCGAGAGTTACGAATCGATACAAAAACGAAAAGAAAATTTACGCAAACAGCTACGCCTAGAACATTTAAATAGGGAAGAGAAAAAAGCAATAGAAGACGTATGCGAAAACTTCTGCGATATATTTCATTTGGAACAAGACATTTTGACGTGCACAACTGCGATAGCGCATGAAATCACTATCARAGTAGATAGTGCGCCGGTGAATGTCCGACCGTCTAGAATACCGGAGAAAAATAAGGAAGAAGTGAATCGGCAGATCACGAAAATGCTTGATGGCGGAATTATACGTCCTAGCATGAGTCAATGGAACGTGCTGTTACTGGTCATTCCAAAGAAAACAGACACTTCGGGGAAATAAAAACTACGCATTGTAGTAGTTTTAGAAAACTTAACGATCTCACGATAGGAGATTCCTTCCCTCTGCCGAACATAACAGATATCTTAGACCAACTAAAAAACGCAAAGTATTTTTCCACTTTGGACCTCGCTTTGGGGTTCCACCAAATCTCGATGCATGAAGAGCACAGAAATAAAACCGTCTTTTCCACACCTTACGCCATTCAACAGAATGCCGTTTGGATTGAAAAACGCACCGGCAACGTTTCAACGACTGATTAACTCAGTGCTCACCGGAATCCAGGGAATCAAGTGTCTTGTATATCTCGATATCGTGATTTACGGACCGAACTTGAAGGAACATAATAAAAGATTAATTCAAGTTTTGGACAGATTACGAGAACATGACTTAAAACTACAGCCGGATAAGTGCGAGTTTTTACGAAAAGAGGTGATATATCTCGGATACATAATTACTGAGGACGGAATACGGCCCGATCCTTTACGGCTCCGAATAAATTACACGCGGTAGAAAAATTTTCCGTGCCCAGGAAAAGAAAAGATGTACAGTCTTTTCTAGGACTAGCGGAATACTATCGAAAATTTATAGAAGATTTTTCAAAAATAGCGAAAACCTTGACGAAATTAACCAAAAAGGGTGAAAAATTTAATTGGATGGCGGAACAACAAAATGCATTTCAGTCATTAAAAGAGAAACTGACCACCGCGCCGGTATTAAACTACCCGGATTTCCAGCGAGAATTCTTGGTAACTACCGACGCATCTGATTACGCGATCGGGGCAGTGCTGTCACAAGGCCCCGTAGGCCAAGATAGCATACGCCAGCAGAATCTTATATAAGGCAGAGCAAAATTATAATACAACGGAAAAGGAGCTGCTAGCAATAGTATGGGCAGTCAAATACTTTCCGACCCTACTTATACGGTACTAGATTCAAAATAGTAACCGATTATAGACCATTAATTTGGCTTTTCAATATAATGGACCCGGGCTCCAGATTCATTAGATGGAGGCTAAAGCTCGAAGAGTACGATTACGAAATTGTCCATAAGGCCGGCAAAGGCAACACAAATGCCGATGCCCTGAGTCGTAACTCGATACCGGACGATCAACACATTAACAGTCAAAGGAAAGAAGAGGAAGAAGAACAAGAAGAAAAAGCACTGAAAGAGTATACTGAAGAGGAAAAACGACAAATATTATACAAATATCATGATGCCCAGGAGGGCATCAAGGAAACGCGCGTACCCTAAGTAGAATTAGGCTAGAACACAATTGGCACGGAATTACTAGAGATGTAGAAGAATACGTTAGCAAATGCGAATATTGCCAAAAAAATAAACAAAGACGCCTCTTATAATTACGGATACTCCCACGAAACCATTCGAGAAATGCGCCTTGGACATAGTGGGCCCTTTAATCGTAACAACAAACGGAAACAAATACATAGTAACGTTTCAGGATAACCTAACAAAGCTTAGTAAAGCGATTCTACTCGCGAACCAAGAAGCACCTACAGTCGCGAAGGAGTTCGTTACAAAACTCGTGTTTGAACACGGGATGCCGGAGAAAATCCTCACGGATCAGGGCACAAATTTTACAAGCGAGATATTGAAAAATACTTGCAAATTATTGAAAATTGAAAAAATTCAGACATCCGCATACCATCCGGAATCCAACGGAGCGTTAGAACGTTCGCATAGAACATTGGCGGAGTACCTTGGACATTACATCAACAGTGATCAAATCGACTGGGATGAGTGGCTTCCTTATGCCATGTTCACTTACAATACTACTCCGCACTCGGCCGGATTTACACCTTTTGAATTGACATATGGCCATCAAGCCATTCTGCCAACAGCCTTAACCAAGCCGCCGAAACCAACGTATTCCTACGACGATTACGTGCAGGAATTACGAGAGAGACTACGCGCTACTAACCAACTCGCCAAAGACCGATTAAAAGAAGAAAAATTCAAGGCGAAATTGCAGTATGACAGAAGTGACAACGAAAAAATATTTAAGGTTGGAGACACGGTCCTTCTTCATGACGAAACCGTCAGAAGGGGACGGTCTAAAAAATTAGAATCTCAATGGGTAGGCCCATACACGATCACCGCGAAGCTTAGCGACGTAAACTACGAAATAAAAGGAGGGCGAAAAACGATACGCGTACATGCTAATAGGATAAAACCATTTATTGAAAATTAAGCAGAATAGCAGGCAGCAAGCGCACACACACAAAGGAAAAAAGGGGGCGCAAGAGTAGCAATAAGTAATAATAGTAAACTGTACTTACATTAATGAGCGGACGGAGGTAAGAAGTTTCTTCTCGCCCCGGTGCGGGTGCATCACCCGCAAGCGAGCCGCGAACGGGTTGCGGGCCAAATTAGGCCGTGAGCATGAACCGTCTTCCCGAAAGTTCCGGGCGACCTGCGACTAATATGCCCGCTAGCAGGCATCGCACGTTGACGGCGCAAAATATTGTCGGTACACGATACACTCCATAGCTATAGAGTCTTCGCACTGAAGACTCCCGCGAGGCGAAAAGTCAGAAGAGATGAAAATTCCCACCTCAGGAGAGGCGAGAATTCGTAGAATGATAATGTGAGTCCTTGCAGGATATTACTGTTGTGGATACTTGCCACGGAGGTGAAATCGAACGTCACTTGCTCATACGAACTGACAGAGTTCTAACACACACCCGAGATCTACTTCGAGGAAATCGGGGTAATGAATCAGGTAGAGTCCGCCTGGAAACTGGTAATAAAACTGGATATCGGAGCTTTGGGAATACGATTCCAATAGCTCCAGGACTACACGAAACAAATGGAAGATCACTGTAAAACCTTAATAGGGAATGTTCGACAGACGTGTCCGAACGTCTTACAAATGATCAATAAAGATAACGCTAAACTGGCACTCTTATTAACGCACCTGAGGGCATTATACAAAACCCCCAACAACAAGCGTGGGCTGATAGACGCTATCGGCACTGTCAGCAAAACATTGTTTGGCACTATGAATGCCGATGTCGAAAGGATAATAAACGAGCAATTGAATCTACTTGCCAATAACCAACAAACATGCTTACAACACGCAATAAAAAATCAATTAAAGATTTTGAAGGGAACGATAGGCCACATGGATAGGACTGGAGAAAACTTTAAATTATAATGAAAATCTTCTCTTAAATGTAACGGAGAGAATGAAAGTACAATTAGCCAAGTTCTCCCGCCAGGAGGATATAGAAGAATGCCTGCTGGTCTTAATGACGATCACGACAAATCTAATTGACACTGAGAACATTCTGGACTTCCTAGCCTACACAAAAGAAGGAGTGATAATGACGCGCCTTATCCCCATTGAAAAAATTGTAGCCGAATTGCGAGAAGCGGCAACGCAACTAACCAAAGGACTCCATTTCCCATTTAAAATACAACTAGAGAATTGGTGCACCATACAGAAATATGTAAAAATAAACGCGTACTATGACCGACCAGACATTTACACCATTTTCATATTTCCAATAATTGCGTACTCGACGTATAGAATAATAAAGAGCACTACCGGTGCACGACCACGAAAACATTTTTACGTTCGTGAAAATTAATCATCCCTTGTTAGCCGTAGACAAGGAAAACCATCACTATATATTACCAGACCGGGATGAACTACAGGAGTGCGTACAGGACTCCAATACGTATACTTGCGATAAAAACCTACCAATCTATTACGCGGAAGCGGACGCACCATGCGAGGTGCAAGCATACATGAAAGCAGGACAAATCCGAAATTGCGAAAAGGGGCAGATATTATCCGACACTACCTTGTGGATAACGTTGATAGAGGAGCAATCGTGGTTCTGTTCAAATCCACAAGAAATCACGATAAAATGCGAAAACGAAATAGAAAATAAGATACTCGACAAAACCGGGAAATTATCAATAAATAAAAAATGTATAATTACCACGTCCCATGTAACCTTACACACCCAAAAAGCGATAGCAATTAAAGAGATTTAGGCTTATATACCGACGTTTAACTTAAATCTCGATTATAAGAGCGATAGCGAAAAAAATACTGCGAAAAACACAAAATTAAAGCAAGTTATAAAAGATCCTCTTGAATTAACTAAATTAAGCTTACGCGTCGAAGAAATTAATCACAATATAGAAAATCAAGGCGACAATATTTTTAGCAATAAATATTTTGTGTATCCAGTAGGCTCCGGTACATTAGTTATAATTATAGCCAGTATTGTAGGTATAATAATTTGGAAAGTTAAAAAAGTCAAAACTAAAAGACAAATAGAGGAAACGAACAGAGAAATACAAAGACTCCAAGATGACGCCATGTTATATTAAGATCACGCTAGATATTAAGAAACAATTGTAATCTCGATACTCCGGAAAGAATAACAAACTGTAACACATAAATAATAAGCAAAAATAATAAAAGAAAACTCGACCTTCTCGTTTTCTTTTCCTAAGGAGGGAGGGATGTTAGGAGGCCAAAAATACTATTAAGAAATATTAAACATTAATATTAAACATTAAATAATATAATGAAAGAAGATTTAACCCAGATAAAACATTTGGCCCATAACACTCTCTACAATAGCAATCGCGCGACTCGGTTGCGCGGTCGATTCAAGAAATACCGATTGCAGCAATCTAATTAAAAACGCTGACTCCGATCCTTGCCGAAATCGATAAAAGGGTAAAAACAAGGAGGACAGAGGCAGGATCGAAGTCAGTTCGGCCAGGCAGTACGAATGCTGTAATTCTATTATACGCGATAATCGGTTCGGGCAAACAGCGGAAACGCTGTCCGTTGAAGATTGTAAAATAAAATAACTAGCTGTGGAATTAAGTGAAATATAGTTTTTTATTCAGTAATAAAGTTATTGGTGAACGTTTTATTTGTTCCTCCGCGAACGACGAACCCCAAGTGCCGGACAGGCACGACAGGGTATAGGAAAGAGAAGATTTGGAAAGGATTGGAAGAGAAGGATATGGTTGTTTGACAGGTTAATTTGGACGGTAGTAGGATATGGGGCGGAAATTTGGGGATGGTGGGAGAGGGAAAAAGTAGAAAGAGTGCAGGAGAGGTTTTTAAGATGGGTCTTGAGAGTGGAGGAGAAAACACCGGAGTATTTGGTAAGGGAAGAAACGCAAAGATGGTTGTTAAGGAGTAGGGCAGGCAGGCAGGAGAGCATGGGGTCCCGAGGAAAGGTTAGAAGAGAGGAGAGGTAGTGTGTTGGCGAGGATCTGCTTAAGAGAGATGAAGGATAGGATTGAAGGAAAAAGAGTTGTCAGGAAAAGGAAAGATATAAATTTTTTAAAGAGAGGGGATTGGAGTGGAGAGAATGGGAGGAGCAGAGAGTGGAGGGGAGAATTAGTTTTGAGGAAAAGAAGGACTGGGAACTGCAGAGGGAGGAGAATTGGATGAAGATTAGGGAAAGAAGATTTAGCAAGTGGTATGTGTGGATAAAGAAGGAGGAGATTCCAAGATATTTAGACAAGGGGTGGGGTGAGAATAGGTGGAGAAGAGTAGCGCGTTTTAGATTGGGAAACGAGATGAGGGAAGGAAGGTATTAGGAGGAGGAGGAAAAAAGAGTGTGTAGGTAGGTAGGTTATGTGAAGGGAGGTTGAAAACATGGGAGCACGTGTAGGAGGAATGTAGAGCATGGAAAGAAGAGGGAGGCGGGTGCTGGCAGGAGGTATGTAGCAGGATTTTGGGGGGAGAGGGAGATGGAGAGGGGTGGATGAGAGAAGTGGAGGAGGAGAGGAGAAGAAAGGTGATAGGTGATGGGAGAGAGGGGATAGGGGGGGGGAAGGGAGGAATGATATAGAAAGGGAGAAGAAAGAGACGAAGGAGGGGAAGATGGTGAAAAAGAGAGAGGTGGTGCGGGTATGCGTGTCTGAAGTACGGATGTAAGAGTGAATGGGAAGTCAGCTATGATACTAAGAGATTATAGTTGGATACGATCGAAAGCGGAGGTCCCCGGGGGGGGGGGGGATGTGTATACGTGTGTGTGTGGCGAGGTCGTATAGGAGATAGTAGAGCGTTATAGATAAGTTAGGATAAGTTAGGAATAAGTTAGTATGTAAGAATAGTGATAAGGCTTTTTGTAAAGAGAGAAATTGTAACCCTAAGGGGAACAATAAAGTAATAATAATAATTTAGTTCCAAAATCGCGGGACCAAAAATGGGCTAAAAAACCACCGATTTTGCGGTCACTTTTTCGAATAACTCGGAAAGTTCTTATGAAAAAAAGATTTGTAACTAGTGTTATGGAAACGTCTCAGCTACAAGAATGTGAAATAAAAAGTAGGGTTCCATTTGAAAAATTCAAGATGATCTTTACCAGACCGTGGCAACGCTACCTAGGATCATACAATATTACTATTTAATGCGTCACTTAAAACTCAGCTTTTGTATAAAATATTTTTCAAGGAAATATATATTTTACAAAATATTTAATCATTGCCTTTTGAGACACACTGTAGATATTATTTGGGTTGAGTAATATTGTGGCGGACTGCCGTCCCCACATTCACCGTTGAAACTTGCTATACGACTCACATAAACAATAATAACACAAGGTGGCCGTAGCACAGAGGATAAAGCGCTAGACTACAAACTGAAGGATCCAGGTTCGATTCCACCTCATCGCGCCACAATATTTTTCGCTCACAACGGCATAGCAAAGGCATAGCAAGTCAACGACCTTCCCGGAAGAAAACACACTCCAATCGGGAACTGTTCACCAAGGGCTGTAACAGCCACAGTGAATCTACCCAGGAGACAAAGCTCCGGTCTACGCAGTAAGGGACAACTCATCCCTACACTGACGATCGGCTATGAACGAATACGTTAGGAACGCGGGCGACAGTAGAAGGAAGATCCCCAAAATATTATATAAATGATAGATTAGGTTTTATTTTTTAAAAAGTAAAGATAACATCATTTTGGATTTGATATAACAATTTTTTCTTACGTAACTACGTATGGAAAATTTATCATTTTTTAAAATTTAAAAAAAATTTATCATTTTTTAAAATTAAAAAAAAAAAATAATTTTATAATGATATCATGCATTTTGTAATGTTATCAGCGTTTTGTAATGTTATCTAGCGCTAATGCTGTTGAGGGAACTAAGTGATAGAATTACTAACACTATCATGACGTCGATAGCGTTTCATAACTTCGCTGTATACTATCAATTCCTTCCGAGTGCATTATTAGCGTTAGCATTTGCGAGTTCAGCAATAGTGTAGCGATAAGTGTTTGCTAAACATAATTATTTCCAAATCTAATCAAACGGAAAAAAGAAACAAAATCGCAGAATAGCATTATTAACAGCAGTAGTATTTATATTGCGAGAATTAATAGATTCTCCATTGTCTAAAAGTGAAAAAAGTGAGAATAGTGAGAAGAACTAGATATACATAAAAGAAAAAACAGAAGTAAAAATTCAAAGATGTATATATCAAGAATCGAAAATTGTTTAAAAGGAATAGTACACACACACACACACATACGCACGCACGCACGCACGCAGGCACGCACGCACGCACGCACTCACTCACTCACTCACTTAAAGAGTTTTAAAAACTCTTAGACACTCTTAGAAATTCTTTCACACAGATGTCCGACGCACATATTGTGATACTGCTCGCTTTACTTGAGGACGAAAACGATTATCGTCGATTTTTGATGATCAGCATTCGTTTCGTATAATGCAGTTGGATATACGAAACGATATTATTTAGAATATGTAAAATCATGTCTCATCATAAAAAGTGATCTCAGCTTGGGACATATCTTTGAAAAAAATATCATATTTAATACCAGTGACCTACGTAACATTGCAAGATTTGCGCTTTTGACCTCTTCTTCGTGAGACATTGCCTTTGAGACAATGACCTGTGCAAGATTAACGTTTTAACATGTGTTCAATAATCTTATTGCATTCTTGAAAAATATATGAGATTTCTTAACAGCCATCCATCGACGCTTAAAATTACAAGATTTGCATTTTTAAAGATGCAGCTTTAATTTAATCTCATAAGACTTGTCGATTATTCTTGACAACGACCTATGCAAAATTGCAAGATTCGTGTTTTTAACACGTATTCGATAATTTTATTAAGTTCTTGAAAAATATAATATTTAATGTCATTAACCTATGTAAAATTACAAGATTTTCGAATAAAATATGGTAACATGAACATGTTTCATTTAATTAATTCCGTTCCCCTATCCCTCCTGTAGTTAAGAATCGATAAATTGCTAAAAACATATGAGATTTGTTAGCAGCCGTACATCGGCACTTAAAATTATATGATTTGCGTTTTTAAAGATGCAGCTGTTCAATCTCATGTAAGACATGTCGATTATTCTTGACAATAACCTATGCAAAATTGCAAGATTCGTGTTTTTAACATGTGTTTGATGATTTTATTGAGTTCTTGTAAAATATAATATTTAATGTCTTTTTCCAATAGTTACTCGAAATCTCGTTATATGCCTCATATCTTAGGAAGAAGATTTGCCTTGACAGCCACATCTTAAATATCTAGATATTGGAATCAGCGTGGGACGAGTATCCTCTGTAGAAACAGTCATTGGCGATAACTTTGGCAATCAGATAATCCTACTTTATACAACGTGAGGGATGTTCATCGAGAGACGTGCTAACATTGAGCAACTCCTGTAGTCTCCCGCACCGTCATCACTAGCAATTCAAGATCTGATTGTGGAATTTGTTAAAATACATGACGTAAATATGGTAAAATTGAAATCACGTAATGCCTGCTTGTACATAAAGTCGTCTATTGTACTTTTCATGTTTGAATTAGAACACTGTATTAATCATGCATATTTCAAACTATGTAAGAATACTTACGTAAACAATGAAAAATTTAAACAATTTGTAACCTATTTACGTCAAAGTTGCATCACCAATAGATTCGACGCTGCAAATATTTTGCGCAAAGTTTATGATAAGAATTCAAATGTGAAATGCGAATTAATAGCTTATGCTTTAAATATTGTGCATAATGCGTTACATGATTAAATAAATGTATATTGAAAAATGTATTATTCAGTCTTCAAATTTATTTTTTTCGTTCCAAATAAAAATTATCTTTTCCTTGCATACTCGCCTGCTTTATCTTTGCCAGTCAGCGGATTACACCGCGCGTGCCGTAGCGCGACTTCGTCTTATTTTCCGATTCATGTCCGATCTCTTACAGTATTAATACAATTATTTAATTTAATCATTTTTAATAAAATAAATCTTAAGAATTTATATAAGAAAGTGATAAGCAGAGAGAGAAAACGCAACGGAGAGAGCGTGCATGAGAAAGGTAAGTAGAGAAGATTGTAAGTAAAGGCGGGAAGGAATGTAAAAGAGAACTCGTATGAGTGGGGGAGGAGCAGAAAGAACGTATGATGTGAGATGGAGGAAGAGAGAGAGAGAGAAAACATAGTGGTGGCGACGGCGGATCTTGTACGATACCCCGCGGATCACGGACTTTATCCCGCGGATTCCGGACCATGTGACGCCATTTTCCGTGACGCCATTTCCCGTGACATCATTTTCTGTGATGTCATTTCCTGTGACGCCATTTCCCGTGACGTCATTTCCCATGACGTCATTTTTTTGACATCATTTTTTGTGACGCCATTTCCTGTGACGTTACTTCCCTCTCTGATGTCATTGCCCGCGGACTCCTTGCCCAGGAACGCACTTTCCCTCTCCGTGGATCTCTCGCCCACCGCGCGACAGTGGCGCCAACTACCGGTTTGTGTATTCCTTAGTTAGAACCGGCCCTTTATTTAAACCTACTTACGTGTTTACAGGACCCTGTTGATTTCTGACATCTTCAGTTGTTCGGCCGTATGTTTATGTATATTTAATAGTTCGTGATTGTTTTCGTGTCGTGGATTGGCGTAATAATCGTAGCTGGTCTGACCTCTAGTCTGCTTACACGATCTTGTAATCTTCAAATCCCTTCTAATATCTACCGAATCTCTTGTATCTTGACCAGTTCTTGCCTGTTTTTGTCTTCTGCGTCAGTGAGTCGCGGTTGTTCTAAGATCTATTTCCGCGTTTGTCACCGGTCGTTCTCCGGCGGTACCTTCGTGTAGGGTGTTCGGTGGCTACGTCGCCATTTCAGTTTGTTCGGAGTAAAATTCTTCCGGATTAAACACGCTGGTATCGGTGATACAAGGTGATCAAGAATTCTCCTTGATATGAAACTCTGCTTTCAATACTTTCTGATCGAGCATACGTGGGGTGCGATCCGTTTTTGTCTCGCCCGTTTTCGTCTCGTCCGTTATTATAAATTGAAATACTAATATCGACGTTATTGAACGGAAATTCGCTCAATAACAACGTTCCGGTGAAGCTCTTGTTCTGGGAAATTATCATTCAAATAACTAGTCTCGAGGTTTCAGCGTACACTTTCGCGGATATCGCTTACCGCCTCTTCTATTACTCGGACAGGACTTTCGGAGCTCGGTCTGCGAGCGCGTCACGATAGTTCATTATGTAGCCACGATGTGTTTCTATAAATTTGACCGTCCGACATGTAAACTTTTACGCATTTGCGTTTTGACTCTATGGCTGGTTTGCTACGGGCTTATACGTCTACTCTTTCGCTTTCGCTTTCGCTAGCGGTTTTACAATATTTAATATTTGACCTACAAGAGTTGTGTTGCTCCGGCACAAGGGTTCGTTTTCCATGGAGGAACGATTAAAATAACAACATTCACAGAATTATTTAAAATAAACTTTAATTTGTCTCACTTTCACAAAATAGTTATTTCGTATAAGAATCAAATGACAGCGTTTTAGCTGTCTGCCCGAACTGACCCTCTCCTGCCTTTTCTTTCTCGGTTTTTATCCCGATCATTTTCGGCAAGGGATCGAGTCAGCGTTTCTAATTAAGTTGCTTTGGTCGGTATTCCCTGAACCAGTCGAGCAATCAGATTTCACGCGATTGCTAATCGCTTTTATCACTTTTGAGTATAGTTTAATAATGTTACAAGGCCAAACGTTTATCTGGGTCGCGTTACTAAATCTTCTTTGCTGCATTATTTCATTTTATTATTATTTAATATTTGCTATTGCTTAATGATATCTTTGGCCTCCTAATATCCCTCCCTCTTTGGGAAAAGAAAATGGAGGAATCGAGTTTTCTTTTATTGTTTTCGCTTACTTTCAATTTGTTACAGTTTATTACAATTATTATTTTTCCCGGAATACGATCGAAATTACAATCGTTTCTTATTATCTAACATAATTTTAGTATATCATTGCGTCTTTGTATTTCTCTATTCTTCTGTTTGTCTTTTAGTTTTAATTTTTTTAATTTTTCAAGTTATTACGCCTATGATACTGTCTATAATTATAATTAATGTACCTGAACCTACTGGGTACATTAAATATTTATACCTTATACCTATTAAAAATGTTATTTTCTTGGTTTTTTATACTGTTGCTAATTTCTTCTATACTTAACTTGACTTAGTTCGAGAGGATCTTTTATAACTTGTTTTAATTTAGTTTTTCCGCTATTTTTATTTTGCTTTTAATTTCATTATTGCTCTTATAATCTAGAGTTAGATTAAACGTCGATACATAGGCTTAAATTTCCTTAGTTTTTATCGTCTTTTGAATGCATAAGGTTACATGAGGTGTGATTGTGCATTTTTTGTTTACGAGGTTTTGATCGCATATATGTACATTGTGGCGTCCCGCACGCACGTCTATAATTCATCCCGATCTGGTAATGTATAGTGATGATTTTCCTTGTCGATAGCTAAAGATAGAGGATGATTGATTTCTGCGAACGTAAACATGTTTTTGTAATCGTGTATCAGTAGTGCTATTGTCTTTATTATTTTGTATGTTGGGTACGCAATTATCGGGAATCTGAAAATAATGTAAATATCCGGTCTGTCATAGTACGCATTTATCTTTATATATTTCTGTATCATGCACCAGTTTTCTAACTGTACTTTAAATGGGAAGTGCAGTTCTTTTGTTAGTTGCGCTGCCACTTCTCTTAATTCAGTTACGATTTTGTCGATTGGAATTAGATGCTTCATTATTACTCCGTCTTTTGTATAGGCTAAGAAGTCCATAATATTTTCGGTGTCGTCAATTAGATCTGTCATGATAGTCGTTAGTATCAGTAGACGTTCGTCTTGACGGGAGAACTTAGCTAGTTGTGACTTCATCGTTTGTTACATTGACGAGAAGATTCTCATTATTTTTTAATGTTTTTTCTAGACTGTCCATATGGCCTATTGTCCCCTTTAATACTTTTAATTGGTTTTTTTAACGTGTGTTGTTGGGTTTGTTAATTATTTCTGAGTAGATTTAATTGCTCGTTTACCCGATCATCGTCGGCATTCATGTTACCGAACAACGTTTTGTTAATTGTGCTGATGGCGTCTATTAACCCTCGCTTATTGTTGGAGGTTTTATATAATGCCCTCAGATGCGTTAACAAGAGTGTAAGTTTAAAGCTATCTTGGTGAATTATTTACAGGACGTTTGTGCATGTCTGTTGGACGTTTTCTATTAAAGTTTCGCCGTGTTTCTCCATTTGATTTATGTAGACTTAGAGTTGTTGGAATCGTATTTTCAAGACTCCGACGTCCAATTTTATTACTAATTTCCACACGGATTCTACTTGGTTCATTACTTCGATTTCTTCGAAATAGATTCTGTGTACTGGAATTCTTTCCATTCATACGAACAAGTGGCGTTGGATTTCGTCCTGGTTGGTCCCCACAGCGATGGTATCAAGAGTAACACTAGTCGCATGTATTCTGCTGCGTTGCTCGCCCTTGATGCAATCGGAGTTGTAGTAGGTCGGTGTCTTCTCAGGTTTCTTCTCTCCGTATCGATTGCTATACCTGGTGTTCATTGCTGTTTTGGCTAGATCTGGCTTTCGCTGTTTCCTTACGGGTGCGTCGCCGTCAATTGATCCGCACTGTTTTCTTCAGGCCTGCTCCTGGAGCTCCGGTTCCTCCCTGATGACGGATCCCACCGCTGCCAGTTTGTTGTGTTGCGCCGGCACAGGGGTTCGTCTACCGCGGAGGAACGATAAAAATAACACTCACAGGATTGCTTTTTTATTAAATAAATTTTAATCTGTCTCAATTTTTTACACTTTTTAGTTATTTTGTATAATAATTGAGTGACCGCGTTTTTGCTGTCTGACCGAACTGATCCGCTCCTGCCTTTTTCCTCTCGATTTTTATCCCGATCGTTTTCAGCAAGGAATCGAGTCAGCGTTTCTAATTAGATTGCTTTGATCAGTTTTCCCTCAACCAGCCGAGCAACAAGGTCGCGCGATTGCTAATTGCTATTGTCGCTATTGAGTTTATATTTTAATAATGTTACAAGGCCAAACGTTTATCTGGGTCGCTAAATCGATTACTAAATCTTCTTTGTTGCATTAATTTATTTTATTGTTGCATTATTATTTTATTATTAACTTTACTTATTTATTAACTTATTTGCTTAATATTTAATGATATCTTGGCCTCCTAATAAAAGTTTCCAATTTTTTTTCGATCAGGAGCATTTTTGACTCTTATAGCCTTATATATTTATTTCTGTACATTTTAATTTATTCTGAATTGAAATTTAAAAATAATTTGTAAAAAAGAAATATTGAAAGAATACTCGAGGCTCGAACACGTGATGCTCAGAATTCCAGTCATTCGCCTTGTCTACTTGACCACGCTTGTTACTTACGACTCTGTCTCACGGACTATGTAATATAGAACACACAAAAACTTTGAACATTGATTTCTTTCAAATTATTGACATTAGCAAAAGTTGATTTATCGTGAATTAGTGGAAGTGATATATAGTCAACATATCGAAAATTTAGCGGAAGAATCGAAGATATTTTATTCCTTCCAGTTCCACGCCGAGAAAACATTGGCAACTTCGAGGCTCGCGCCGAGCACGCGCCGTCACACGGTTAACCAAAGCGTCTCTGTGTGTGAGGCAGATGTAAGTGAAGGCAGATGTGTGCGTAAAAATCGAGCGCGCGCTCGAGCCCGAACATGCTTTACTGCTCTCCTCTATTCGTCGAGAACCGAGCGCACACGGGCGTGTGACGTCATCGGCTTTTGCTTGCGTCGATCATCATATGACAACAATGCATTTTTTAGCCGCAGCGATTTTTCACCATCGCTCATGCACACAGAGAGGCTCTGTCTACACGAAGTTTTGCAGAATCCTTTTAGAAATGAACTGTTACACATGATTTGTGAAAGATAACAATCTTTTCTGAAAACTCTGCAACAATCAATGCTGCAAAGGATAATTGATTCATTTTTTAAGACATCATTTACATATGAATGTACATATTCATCAATAAGTAATATGGTTTCTCTTTTATTTATTATTATATCAAAATACAAAAGTTAATCTTGTACAGAAACAATTGTAATAAATAAAACAATCAAATCTGTATACTATAAGTATAAGAAATAAAATGACAAAATCTTACTTCTTGCAAAAATATATTTCTATGTTATATATATTTCCATATATATTATATACTTCTATATATTATATATATTTCTATATGTTATATACTTTCATATATTATATGTATTTCTGTATATTATATACTTCTATATATTATATATATTTCTGTATATTATATACATATAAAAAGTTAACAGAAGTACAAAAATACATATACACTGTGACGTGACGTCTTGTGGGCGACGACACGGGGTCTTCGGACCGAATAGCGAGAGTGCGCTTGGATCCTGTGCTCTCCGATTTGCGGGAGAGAGACATATCGGGGTCACGTGGACCCATTTATGTGCATTATTTTTTATTTTTTTTTGTGTAAGAGTCATTATTATAGCGACGACTATTGTTGTGTGAATTGGCGAGTCTCATCCGAGTGGTATGATGAGCGGACAGAAGAGAATAGTCGTCGAGGAGCCAGGACCAGATGGAAGGTCACCACACTCAGGTTGTATCGCCTCCACCGCCACGCTTAATCGAACTTTATTTATCGCCATGACTTTGCAGCTACCGAAGAGTCTGAAGGCTGCCGAGAGGACGATTTCTTCGAGAGACCTGGAGCCCGAAACGGAGTTTATGCGGGATCCAATTGCAGACAGATGCCTATAAACACGTAAATCCCAAAGGCAAAAAAACGAAGCGCGGTCGACGGAGACTAAACATGGTCTGAGACGGCAAGCATCAATCAAAATCACCCGAAATTTTAACAGAATTAAATCTTACATTCTCTGGCACACGAAATTTCAGGACTAATTTCGCAATAATCGAAAAGTCAATACGATACATGCAAGAAAATTAATAAAGTACTGCTAAAAAGGGAAAAATTTTGTAAGAAACAATGGAAGCACACAGTCAGAAATTACAAAGCGCAAAGATGATAAGAAAAAGAATGGCAAAAGAATAACAATACTAAAACAAATCTCTCATCTCTTTTTATGTTTCTCTCTCTCTCGATTCGCATTTATCATGGGCCCCACGTTGAACGCAAATTTGCGACCGCACTCACGAGTGACGAGCAACTTCGCCGCGAGCTCGCGATCTCCGAAATCCCTAAAAAACCGATGTCTCTAATCGAACCTCCTAACAAAATTGGATGCCAGGCACGAGAGAGCGTACCAATCTTACACGGAATTGATGCTAGCTACTGAATGCGGATTCCACCTGGAGACGCGAGCTGCAGCGGTTCCGATAACCATGGTCGCTCAGCCAGAACAAAAGAAATACAATAAATCAGAGCTCGCATCTCGGTGACGCTCGCCCTGTTCCGAACAATGAGATTTCGATAGCCAATGACTCTAACCGAAAGATATTAATAAGAGCGATGCCCAGAGCCTCTCGACAGCTCAGCGCACAAATCTTGCGGAATCGTACAAATCTACATTTAGAGTACAATACAATAATTATACGCCGTATGACACACAAGTGACTGCGCTGTAGCGACGATACGCGGGGGAGAGAGATATGCAACAAATCTTAGAAATAGATCGAAAGGGCGACGCGGCAGCCGATCATACTACTACTGTTATCATTTATTGTTTATTATGCCGCCACGCGAACCTCCCAATCTACAGAATGAGCGACTCGACAGCGCTGGCTCGTCTCACCAAAACGATGGACTCGCCTGTCTCCTTCGATCCGTGCCTCAGTAGCTCTTGGATTCTGTGCTCCCTTTTCGTCATCCGCTTCGCACGCACGCTACAACGGCCACAGTCGCAGTAATCGCGTCGTCATCCTGCAGGATGCTTGCTCCCCGTTGTTCCCACTTACTCGCCGCGAATCGCCTTATTATTGGGTATTACCGCTCACGCGATTCCCAAAATCATGCGGAACCGCGCTCGGCGGCCCGTGGCGCACGACTCAAACAATAGATCGCTAATACAGCTCTCCCGGATTTTCTACAGGCTTTTCCCGACATTCACGGTTCCTTTTCAAAATTCTCTTTCTCTGAGCGGCGTCCGCAATCGAGTCCCGCATGAACCCCGTTTCGGGCTCCGATTCTTCAGGTCCCTCGAGGAAATCATCCTCTCGAGTAGTCTTCAGGCTCTTCAGCAGCTGCAAAGTCATGGCGATAAATAAAGTTCGATTAGGCGGAGAGGGCGGAGGAGGTGATATAACCTGAATGTGGTGACTTTCTATCTGGTGGTCTTGGTAGGCTCCTCGGTGGTTATCCTCTTCTGTCCGCTCATCACATCGCTCGGATGAGACTCGCCAATTCACAAAACAATAGTCGTTGCTACAGTAATGATTCTTACACCAAAAAAAGTAAAAGATAATGCGCGCAAATGGGTCCATGCGATCCCGATACGTCTCCTTCCTTCAAATCTGGAGAGCACAGGACCATCCAGGCGCACTCTCGCTATCCGGTCCGAAAATCCCGTGACGTCGCCCACAAAGCGTCACGTCACAACACATACATTGCACGCACGTATATATTGTACATTCAAAGATAATTTAATATTATTTTCTTTATATCTCCTTATCTCGCTAGGAAAGACGAATAGGTATTTGATTCTATCGTTTGTATCGCACTTTATTTATTACTTTACTAGACAAATTTATTTCTTTTTTCTCACTCCTTATTTCTTTCTATTGCTCTATCGTGTATTTTCTATTTGCAACAAAGATTATAAATCGTAACTGAGACGTTAATAATCTTTAGTTTTTAACTTTTTATATGGATATAACATACAGAAATATATTTATGCAAGAAAATAGAAATTTTCTTTTCTTATATTTTTAATACACAGATTTGATTGTCTTGTTTATTACAATCGTTTCTTTACGAGATTAACTTTTGTATTTTAATATAATAATAAATAAAGAAAAGATCACATTACTTATTGATGAATATGTATATTTATATGTAAATGAATTTTTCAAAATTAAATAAATTATCCCTTGCAGCACTGATTGTGACAGAAAGTTTTCAGAAAAGATTGTAATCATTCACATATCATGTGCAACAATTCATTTGTAAAAGGATTCTACAAAATTTCATATAAAATTTTGCTACAGAAATATTTCTAAAATATACACGCGGTTATTCCCTCTTTAATCCAGTATAAATCGATTAAATTAATTATTAAGTAATCTGACGAGAAAAGAGACTTGATCAAGATGGAAGAGACCATGCGTATGAAGAGAACGGGTGTGAGAGAAAAAGTATAAGAAAAATTAATGTATCTTATACAAATATGGACATAAAATTTTTATGTGATATAGTAAATAGTACAAGAATATTACGTAAATAAAATATCATTGGTTTGTGTATATTATGCATTCTTCTTATTATAAATATTTCAAAAATGATATTTAAATTTATTGCATTTTGAAATTTACAGTCAACAATGTTTCAAAAAGTTTTTAGCCATTTTAGAAATTTTTTGATAATATAATAATTTTAGAAAGGTTGCAGATTTTCTTCAGTAGCCTTTAGCGACTTTGTTTCAAGTACAAGAATTGCAGATATTTTGCTAATCCAGAGCTGTTTAAAAATGTTGCAGATATATTTCGCAAATTTTACGAAATATTTCACTTTTTAGTTGAAGTAATTCCAACATTCCTCTGAAAAATATCGGTACTGCATGAGAAATTATAAATATTACGTGTATTAAGGATATTTTTGAACTTTCACACACCACACACCACACACAAACACACACACACACACTCGCGCGCGCGCACAATATAGTTTATATATTTTATCATTTATTAAAATTTTATATTTTTTTGTATAAAATTTCTGATTTAAAAATACAAATTTTCTAATGCAATTCTAATTTATAACAGAATTACATATAATGACAAAATGACGACAACAAAATAAGCAACAATAATAATCGCGTGATTGCAAAAAATTTTAAATAAAAAGATATTTTATAAAAATGAGAAGAGATATTTATAATGTTAGCTTTATTTCCTTTGTACACAAAAAATTTTTTTGTTTATTATATATATATAAAATACATAATAAAGGAAAAAAATCTCTTTTTCTATAAATACAAGGAAATATAAAATATGAATATATCGATACATTTTTATATAATCAACACTTTAGACTTTTACAAAAAAAATAATGCGAACGTTAATATATGTAGTTATACATGCATTCTCTCTCTCTCTCTCTCTCTCTCTCTCTCTCTCTCTCTCTCTCTCTCGATCGATCGACAATTTGTGGATTTAGCACAAACGCGCACCACATCCACTTTTGACTCGTCGATTTTATCGATAGTGTTGCAAAATGGACGTACTACATAGTTCCATTTAAAAAGTGGATGTATTGCGAATAGTGTATGGAGGATTTCCACCGTTTCACGAAAAAAAGGCCGCTCTCAGGTTTTTCTCTGGCAGAGGCGATTACTAGCGCCTCTTGCGTCAATAGTTGCAACCGTCCAACGCACGGTGGGCGATGATGATGTTAATAATAATAATAATAATAATAACAACGTATCTTAAAAGCAAATTTTTCACATTCGAATTTTGCATCACAATATCTCCGCTCATAGGGCACGTACAAAAAAAATAAAGACACTTTTATTATGCAATTCGAATCTAAGCTCGATCGAGCTTACTTAGATCGATTTAGCCGTTTTTAAGATTTGGTAATCACGGATACTCGCAACTGCTGGCTCCCTAAATAGACAAGGTCGCATCTCGCAACGCCATATATTTGTAAATAAACTCGTCGCGAGACACTATCGTGTTTCTCTTGATTACAATGGATTCAAGAAATTCTTAAATTTTAATTGTATAAAAATTCTACATCTTAAAATACTAGCAGCGCCAAGTTTTTTTGTATTTTTTAATATATATATTTTTTAAATTTGTTATTTTTTGATTAAATATTTTAATTTTTTTAATAGTTGATTTTTTAATAGTGATTAATCAATTTCTTACTGTTACAGAATCATCCGCTATTGCTACTGCTCATTGTAGACCACGCATTACTTTACTCTACTGTGTTACATTCAATTTTAATGTATTTAATGTATTTCAACTATTGTTGTATTTGTGTTCAATGATTAAAAAGTTATTGCTGCTGACTGTATCTTCAATTATTTTAGTCTATATTACTCAATTGCAAATGCAACAGCATCGAGTAAAAAAAAATAAATAAAATGAGACGTGGGTATTTATAGTCCGTTCTTATTTTAAGATTGTCTTAAGTAATGTCTTAAGACACTAATATGGCTTTGTGATTAAGTTATGACATCTTGAGAATGTACTTAAGACGATCTTAAATATAAGACTCGACTATGAATACCGGCTATACTACTATTACACGAAACAGGTATATATATTTGTATGTAAATACGAGTAAAAGATCATATACATAGATTGATTTTGACTAACGAAAGATAACAAAAAGGAGAGATAACCTCGATATGTCAATAAAACTAAACATTTATTAACATGTACTTAATCCTGAAGCTTATATCTAAGCTTAGTGATACAAAGTCTTCCAAAACCTTGGCTGCGTTCGGGCAGACGCTATTAGCGCTTAAAATCTGTAATGCACGTAACGTGTACTATAGATTTTCAGCGCTAATAGCGTCTGCCCGAATGCAGCCCTAATATCTTTTATTATTAAATATATTAACACTCGCAGCACTCGCAGTGAATATTGGAACGCACCCTTGTAAGCACTGCTGTCAATCAATGACGCTAGCGCACCTAACGTCTAAAATTCGAAAGTGTACATACGCACATACGCACATACATAAAATAGATTTTTGGATTCTTACACTTTACATTATAATAACTTTTTTCATACAACATGTACAGTAAAAATAAGCATATTTTTCTTATATAATTTGAATATGCACTATCGATTGAGTTTATTATCAACTCAATCGGCTCAACCGTTATTGAGATCTGATAATCTCGTCTCAACTTTTGGTCTCGCGTAAAAACGGTCCGTCTCGCGCTATGCGTGAACTTGGCGCGTGATACTGTGTCTCTTGATTTAAATTCTTGATTTTTTGTATCCATTTGCTAGGTAATCCATTTTCGTTTGCTGGAAAGCTAGTGTCGGCAGATAGAAAATGCAGCTTTTTCGAAGAATAGATAGAAAAGTTCATTTAAAATCTACCTCACATGGTTTTCTATTGTAGTAAGAGATTATATTCACAAATTTGGTTATCATAATAATTATTCAAACACAGCCAAAACTTATTTAAAGCATGCCATTTTCTACGATTGCAATGAAATTGGTAATGCTAAAAACTAACGAAAAAAGACAATAGAAAATAAAAAACTTTATTTTATGCTAACTTCATTTTTTTAAAAGTTATTGTAAGTAATACGTAATACTTTTGGCGCAAATTATTTTACACCATAAATTAATATTATAATCTATAATATAAAAAAGAGAATCTTCTGACATACAGGATGTGTCAAAAGTTCCGGGACGGCTGGATAATTTGAAAAATACGTATCACAGAGAAAAATGACCTGGATCAAAGTTGTAGGATTTTTTCCGGGCAATCCGATGGTGACCTTAGATTTGACCTTGCCCATGATCTTCAAGGTCATTTCAAGATCAAGTCCGTTTTTTCAAATGGGACCCCATACCACTTGTGACCATTTATGACAGATAGTGACCAACTAGTGATGGCCGTAAGTATCCAACATAATCAGTTTTGTTCACTGTTGACCATTCATGGCTGACAGTAATCAAAGTGTGACGGTACGTCACTAGCAGCAAAATTCTCCATTTGTACATAGTGTAAATAGTGGTTGTGCCGTGTTAGTTATAAGTTTTAGTTTTAGATATAAGAAGGTAAATAACGGTCCGCGCCCGCACCGCGCGCACACCGCGCCTAGCGTTCGCGCTCCACGCCGCGCGCCCCGCGCCACGAATCCGATCGCCGCCGCTTTGCGCGGCCACCACTCCGTAGCCGGGCCCGGGTATATAAAGGYCCGGCACGGAGCACTAGGGACCAGATCCGATCCGCCAAACTGTTGGCACGGGTGTTTTCGGCTACGGCTTCCTAAAAGAGTACGGGCGTTCTCGGCTCTTCACCTCTGTCAAACAGAAGCACGGGCGTTCTCGGCTTTTGCATCCACGAAAGGTTCGGGAGTTCTCGGCCTTTACCTTTGCAGGGCTCGGGTGTTCCCGGCTTTGCCTCCGCTTAATCCACGGCTC
>JANQDE010000238.1:5738-32203 GCA_037157785.1 Cephalotes varians | reverse complement strand
CTGCCGAACGAAACGACTTTCCAATAAACTCACGTCGTATTCGTTCGCTCAAATAAGCAAATGTAAAGGTTCTTATTAAACTCCGCTCATGTAAACTCGTTACATGCCGACTTAATGTAAATGTTATAGTTAAAACTCCGCTCGTGTAAACTCGTTATATAACGGAGAAACTCAACCGCGGTGAATATCTTGCTTGTCGGTTTCAGCCGTTCTTGTAAATATATTAAACCATGCCGCGATCAGCAGTTCTTGTAAATATGTTAAACTCTACATGTAATATGATACATAAGGAATAAATCTATTACCGCTTTCTATTATTAAACCCACGTTTCTTTATTTCTCACCTGGCGTCCACGAGCTAGATCCGACCACGAACTTTCGCAATTCGTGCGCGAAGTAAGACCGTTACAAAAGTTAAATAACATTGATCCCTGATATCCACTAGTGTAAGTCATTAAACCACGTTACTGAAGTCTGATAATACATCTAATTTTAGACATTGATTTATGAGGTGTATTATTTGAATTTTTTGGCGGCCCTTTTCATGTAGTTGCTTGTCGGCAGGAACAATCATATTTCAGCGTTAGCCTCTTATCTAACTGTCGTTCTTAAAGTATTTTATTCTGAAACTTTGCATTTAGTGCAGTGATAGTAGTTTGCATCAGTAGTTGGTCACTATCTGTCATAAATGGTCACATGTAGTCACAGCTGGTCAAAAACTGGTTGGGTTGGGTACATACGATCATCATTTATCGGAACTAGTCAGAAGCGTTGAACATTGGTCACGATCTGTCATGAATAGTCATAGGTGATCACAGGTGGTCACATGTGATTAAAAGCGGTCAAAACCGGTTAGGTCTTGTATGACCATCCCTAGTCGAAACTAGTCTAATGTGTTCAAATGCGATCAAAAGATGTTTCGTTGGATACTTCGGTAATCACTGGTCAATTCTATTTTTATCGCTAATCATATTAGATCGTAAAATTTTCCGTTCTTTTCATTTCTGGCGTCAAAAATATGGGGTTCCATTTGAAAAAACGGACTTGACCTTGAAATGACTTTGAAGGTCATGGGCAAGGTCAAATCTAAGATCACCATCGGATTGCCCGGGAAAAATCCTACAACTTTGATCATTTTTTTCTGTGATGCGTATTTTTCAAATTATCCAGCCGTCTCGGATCTTTTGACACACCCTGTACATTGATTGAATTGTAAGCTTTTTGACAACTAACTCTGTATGACAATTTGCCCGATCTCCTCTACACCTTGAATAATGCTAATACCGGTACTCTAACGTTCAACCTTCATAACTCAAAAGGTATATAAGTATATAAGTATATTTAATGAAAATAGAACTTTTTTGGTTAATGATGTGACAGAGGAGCGGATGAATGGATAGCAAACGAGAAGTGCAGGAATTCTAATAGAGAAAGCGAGATGTAGAGAGAGAGAGAGAGAAGTTGATGGGAGATGAGGGAGTGGAGGGAGTGGAGGGAGAGATAGGATAAGAAGTGAATGAAACAGAGCGGAGACTGTAAGCAGAAGGCAGTAAAAGACAGGAGCAAAGAGAGAGGTTAGGTAAGCGAAAAATGAGGAACGACGAGTATAACAAGAAGAATAAAAGGAAGAGAGAGAAGCGTAATACTAGGGACAGAGTAAGAAAGGTAGATGGCATACGGAGCAATAAAGCATAGATTATATAAAAAGAAGATGGATAAAACATCGGAGAGCGGACAGGCACAGGATAAAGGGTTTAAAGTTAAGAAATAAAGAAGTTACAGGTTGTAGGAAAAATAGGGAAAGAGATGACAATAGAGATGGACAGTTGGAAAATAAAAAAAAGAGTAATGGAAAAAAAATTTAGGAGATATTTATTGATCACAACATGACTTGAAGAAAGAAAAGTGCAGAAAAGGTTAAGAGAGCGTGTGAGGAAAGAAATATTGGAAGAAAAAAAAATGAAAGTAGAATACAGGAAGATAGAATACAAAGAAGTAGGTTCATGTAGAGTGAAGATGAAAAAAGATCATAAGAAAAAAAATTTTTAAGAGACCTCCAAGACGGGAAAAGAGGAAGGAGTGCGCAGACGAAAAAGAAATTAGGGAGAGGAAAGGAAAGAGGAAGGTACGAGGAAGGAAATGTCAAAGAAGGAATAAAAATAGTATTTTGGAATATCGCAGGCTTGAAGAAAAAAAGAAGAGATATTTGGAATTATAGTAGAGAAGTATCGATATTTTAAAATTGGGTGAGACATGATAGAAGAAAAAGAGAGAACTTGAGAGGAGGTTTATCTAAAAATTTTACATGGAGGTGCCAGTACACGACAAGAGAGAACAAAAAAAGGGAGGGCGAAAGGCGGAATAATAACAGTATAAGAAAAGAAATCGAGGAAATAGAGGAGACAGAAAATATAGATGTAAACGAATACAGAAGAATAAGTTGAGAGTAGAGCGGAAAATTCGGAGGATAGCTACGATTGAATGGAAAAAAGATAAAAGACAAAAGAAAGGAAATAGAAAAAGA
This sequence comes from Cephalotes varians, assembly GCA_037157785.1. NCBI lineage: Eukaryota > Metazoa > Arthropoda > Insecta > Hymenoptera > Formicidae > Cephalotes > Cephalotes varians. Next base: position 29,679 of record JANQDE010000238.1, on the reverse strand, counting down.
AGTAGAGGAGTTAGAGGAAGGAATACTCTACATAAGAAAGATTTTAATGACAAGATAAGAAGAGAAAGTAAAAGATGCGAAGAGAGAAAGGAAAAAATAAAATAGAGAAACTCCAAAAAATAGAGAAATAAACAGAGAGGGAAAGGATCTGCTAGGACTGTTAGAAGACAGAGGGTGGGAGGTAGCAAACGAAAAGAAGAAGGATGAGACTAGACAGGAGATAGAGGAGAATCAGTAATAGATTATATCATTATAAATCAGGTGTGAGACTTGCTAAAGGAAGTGAAAGAAGGAGACAGTAGATTCGAACCACTTGCCATTAGAGATTGTAAGGATGCGTTCTTATTGTACCGTTATTAGCCGCTCCCCCCTCCGAACCGCGCCGAGGCTAAAGTCGTTTTGGACTCATCCAGCGTTGAATCCCCGGCACGCGCCGAATACTTACCGAGTCATCGACATCATCAGCGCCGTCGAACAGGCTCCTCTTCAGGCGCCAATTTCCGGTGGGGGAGCCATCATTACGCTCGTCCGTCTGCCGATAGTACTGATCCGCGGCAGCCTGCGGCAGTGTTCCGATCGGAGCTCCCTTTTTCACGCATGTGCATCGTGAATAGTATCCATGCAGTATTTAATATGATCCTATTTAGACCAAAGGGGAAAATGTAGAGGGGTTGTGGAAAAAATTGAAGAAAAGGATAAAGGAAAGTAAAGTAAGGAAGAATATAAGGATAAAGAGAAAGAAAATAGGAGAATATGATTGATGGAATCGGGAACGCAGAAGAAAGAAAAGGCAGGTGAAGAAAGCGTATTTAAGATGAAGAGAAGGGAAGAGAAAGATAGATACATATTATTAAGAGAGGAATAATTGAGAGAATTAAGTAGAAGAAAAGAAAGGAGATGGACAGGAAAGATTAAAGAAGAAGTAAGGAATATACCAAAGGAGGCACAGATGTAGAAATTCATAAATAAAAAAAAAGAAAGGCTAAAATAGTCGACGATAATATAGGAAAGACGATAGTATAGGAATAAACGAGTGGAAAAATCATTTCAGGCAATTTCTAGAAAGTAATGAGGAGGAAATAATGAAAAGAGAAAGGATAGAAAAAAGGAACCTGAAAAGAGATAAGGGGGAAGAGATAACTGATGAAGAAATCGAGATACAGATTAGGAAAATGAAGAAGAAAAAGGCGGCTGGAATAGATGGTATAGAGAATAAGGCATGACTGTGCAGCAGTGGACAAATAAAGAAAAAGCTAAAAGAATTAGTGAAGAGAATATAGAGAGGAAAAGATTTTTCGGAAGAATGGAGGGAGAAGATAATTATTTCTATTCACAAAAAAGATACGCTATCTGAGACTATAAACTACAGAGGGGTAACGCTATTATGTTCGATATAAGCTTTACGCTACAATGCTCGCAGAAAGACTCGGGAAGGAGACAGAGAAGAAGGATGTACTGCCAGAATAACATGTAGGTTTCCGAAAAGGCAGAAGCACAATGGATAACATATGTATTCTACAGCATGTGATTGGCAAAGAGCCGAGGAAAAAGGGAAGAAAGTTCTTTGGATTTTTCATAGACCTCAAAGAATATTAATTAAGCATTTCTACCATAAAAGATATTGTTTATTTACGACATACTTCATACGACAGATTTGACAGCTCAATGTATAATGTTGCTCAATGTATAATTGTTTATTGCGGCAATGGCTATGCTCGCTACGCCCGAGCGACGCGGTGTAAACAACTCCGCGCGCGCTTAGAGACGCGGGGCGGGCGTATCTCGCCAAGCGCTTGCATTTGCCGATGGGCCGGCCGAACATGCCTCTTTTCGGCAATCTTCAAAAATTAATATCTCGTTAATTATTACGAAATTTGCAAAATGGTAGAGGACTTTTCTACTCAATTTAACGTCCTCTACCTGCACACAAAAGCTTGGGCGGGTAGTCCCGGACACCCTGTATATATATATATATATATATATATATATATATATATATATATATAGAAAGAGAAAAAAGGTCAATTTGTATGTGTCAATTTTCCATTAATCAAATATATTTGATAATCAAATTATAAGTTCAATATTTTTTATTCATATAGGAAACAAGATAATGTGTTTGTCTGCAACATAATAAGATCAAATTCTGTTTTAATCAAAACTATAACAAAATAAATTGTTAAAAATTTACACAAATATTATTAAGAACCAAGATCCGCTTTGATCAATAGTTAGATTTTATATTTTATGATATTGTGACAATTTCAATCTTTGATTATTATTGTTGTTAAAAAAATATATATATATATATAATCTAGGATATACAAAGTGTTCCATTTTAATCTATCCCTCAAATTTCTTTTGTTTTTGATTGCAATAAAAAGTGCTTTAGATAAAAATTGTATGGTCTAAAGAAGGATGTATAATGATAAAAATAATTTTCGAAAAAAAATCAATTTTTTTAAAATAATGTGAGGATTATCACGCTTTCTTTAAATAGGATTATATGATTTTTATTCTACATAAAAAAAATATTAAGTATAAATTTTTATCAATCAATAATTTATGAGATATTTATCAATATTTTTCTATATCTGATCTATGAGCAAACATTTAGCGAAATAAAAATATCGTTAAGTCTTTTGTCAGTATAGAATAATATATGTATAAGATATTTAAAGTTTTATATTTACAGAACTTAATACTCACGGTTCAGCTTGCGGATCCTCTGGATCCTTTTTTATATCGAATACTTTCCCAAGTCCTTGCTGTGAAAGCAATATAATTATAAATTTTAATATACTTTAATTATTTTAATATTCTTTAATTAAATGAAGGTATTACATAATTATTTTATATAATTATCATTAAAGCATGTAGGGTTGAAGTTTTCTTTTTAAATTAAAATTTAAGTCAAAGTTGACATTAATGACTTATAAAATTAATTTAATTGCAACAAAAATTACATAACCAAAAAAACTTATTTAATTAAAATTTAATTTAATTTAATTTAAATTAATTTGATTTAAAAAAAGTTAATTTTACTTAAATTATAATAATTATATTTATTTTATATTTAATATTCTAATATTTAATTAAATAATTTTAAAAATTATTTAATTATTTAATTATTTTTATTAAATTAAATATTAAAATATTAAATATAGAATAAATATAATTATTACAACTTTTTTATATTTATTTTACTTACTTTAAACAATTAAATTTAAAATTAATTGAAAATATTTACAACAGAACATTTATATAAAGGCACACACACACACACACACACACACACACACACACACACACACGCGCGCGCGCACACACACATATACATATAGGACGAATCGTAATAATTGTATGAACATTTTATTATGAGAGATGACTTAGAGACTACAACTCTAATCCACTAAACGTTCCATAGATAATAACTGCTTGAATCGATTGTGCATACTGAATGTCTGAGAATAATGTATAATCAAGTTCAAAATTATGTGTGAATTAAATGACCTACATATATTATTTTATAAAAGTTATGCATTTAACTAATATATTTTACTTTAACTTTTCTTACGTGGTTTATTTTTGCGGATTTTTATTTTTATACAAATTTTCTTGTGCATTCTTTTCAAATTAAAAACGTAATTTTTTTTACTCAATTTCTTATTATGCAGAACATATCTATTGCCTAAAAAAAAAAATTGGATGTAAAATTCTTATTGAATACTGTATTCTTATAGATATTCTTATAGCTACTCTTATAGAATACTGTAAATGCTGTATAGTGCAAAAAAATATTATTTTATAAATAATACTTTATAAATTCACTTCTTATAGAACAATTGCGTTATTGTATTTTTTATAAGAAGCGATATTTTACTGAATTTTTTATATATAAAAATAATAAAAATTGAAAATAACGTGAATTTCTACACCACTCTTGAGGTTCCACTTTTGGCGCATTAAGTTTTTTTTAAATAGACCTTCACTTGGAGCTATATTCTACTACATTTTATGACCAATTTTTTTTTAAATATAAGGCTCAAATAGATAGATTGAAGTCACGTTACGCGCATGCAGAAAATTACATCAATGTATGACCGTGCACAATATCCCTGGCGAAAATAAAAATGCTTATAAAGCGTTTACAACCGTTTCATAAATGTTTTCTGAGAGTTTTATATGCTCGCAAACTTTATTAGAATGCTTATCTAACGCCGTTAAGTTTTAAACGCTTTCGGAGCGCTTCAAACGCTATCAAACGCTATATAACGTTTCGAAAAAAGTTTGCAATGCTGAGACAATGCTTTCCAAAATACATTCAGTAAACGCTAATGTATTTTCGTACAGAGAGTTTGTTACAAGACTTTTCAAATGTTTAGCAAACGCTTTTAACAACACCGAAGAAAAGCATTTTCCCTTCGTTCAAATGCTCTTCCAATGTGCGATGAATTCTAGGGCGTTTATGCAAACAGCTTGTGTGCAAACGCCTAAGAAAGTTGTTTTTTAAGTGGTAGAACAAGCGTTCTCTCCTTTAAACAGACGCTTTTTCAGTATGCGGCGAATTGTATGGCATTCATGCAAACAGTATAAAAACACTTTTCTCTACGTCGTAGTATAAGTGTTTGCTTTCCTTTCAGCAAATGCTTTACCAGTATGCGATGAATTCTAAAGTGTTTATACAAACAGATTGGAAACGTTTTTCCCTACACTGAAAGACAAGCTCTCTTTTAATGTGCGGTCAATTCTGAAGAGTGTTTAGGAAAACAATTTACATGCTAATTCATATAATAATATATATATAATATTCGTCAATTTAAATGGAGTGCATATATCGAACTATATATACAAGCTTTACAAAAATTGCCATTTTCTATAAACATATATCAATATAAAAACTAAGAAAATGGAATATTCGTATCCACAATTCTAATAATTACGACGATGTATAAAAAACAATTTATAATGAATGAATATCACTATAAAATAAAAATACAAAAAGGAATATTTCATATATTTTTTATTATTATTGTATTGTTTGCAAGTAATAATACAATATATAATAGGTGATATATATATATATATATATATATATATATATATATATATATATATATATATATATATATATATAAAAGATATATGTATAAGTATTTAAGCCACACAAACACACACACGCACGCACGCACATATATACAGCATAGTACAAAAATTTCACGCTACGTTTTATTTCTTCATTTCAAATTAATAAAAAAAAGAGTTATATGAAAATCGTATTCATGTAAAAAATAAAAGCATTGTATTGTTATAAAAGTTTGTAAACTTTTTGAATATTATGCATATACATATTAAAAGATGTAGTCACTAATGTCCACTATGATTAGAAAAATATGGAGCCAAGCTCTTTGAAGGTAAGTCAGAGCATTGTTTGCTTACATTTTACATGATATTGAATAGTAGATGCTTTATTTATTACTACTTAGTTAATCCCGATACAACCAAAAGGTGATCCATAAATAATACATAAGTATTATTTAGTAATTTCATTACAACGCAGGGTTGTTCAATGAAGGACATTTGATACGTCGCATTTTGCCAATTGCTTTAACTTTTCTAATTTGTCATGCATTTGCACTAATGAATGTCTAGAGCATTTAATCGTTTGCACAAGAAGTAAAATTTCCCCCGATGGTGACAAAGCAATGTACTTTATATTTACTTTCTTGTTTCTTAGAATAGCGTAAGAGTCATTCTTTTTATTATCGATATATCGAGAGGTGGTATACCTCATTCCATTATAGAATACCCTTATAAAAAAGGTAAAATCATTTGAATTAAAATTTCCCAAATCGACAAAACATTGTTCTACTTCAGGAGAAATGGAAACACTATGTTGTCCCCAACCTTGGAGAAGTGCTCCATCAGAGCGCAAAAAATACTTGAATCTCAACATCCTTTCTGAAAAATCGACGGTGCTTTCAGAAAATACAAGCTCTTCACACAGTGTAGAAAGTGAATTGAATGCAAGAAACTTTCGAGCAATATGTGAAATAACCTGAAATGGACTTGAATACAATTGTAACAAATGTCTATTTTGTCCACCATAGCAAAATGCATGTGTCCACAAAGGACCCCAGTTTGTGACCACATTCGCACACATAGGTAAGCAGATGAAGGTTGTAGATTCTGTACTTCGGATTAAAATATTTTTGAAAATAGTAGCAATATAGAAGAAACAGCTTATATGCCTCCTCCAATTCAGCGCGAGATACAGATTGTTGAAGGAGAATGTAAGTTGCTTGGGAGAGCATAGCTAAATAAGCCAAATATTTTTCTTTCAGCAGATTTTTCAAGCATGGTACAATAAAACAAAAACTACGATCTCCATTTTGAAGCTTTCCATTTGCAACAGTTTTCGATTGAACGAAGAATTCTAGTTATTTCTGTTGGAGGCTGTATACTGAGAAGCCATATATCTATTGTATTCGTCAAATCCTTTAACGAGATATTCTCTGTCATTTCAATCTAGCATTTCTTTTTAGTAGAACAAATATTCCATGTGCAATTTTGCCACATCCAAGAAAAACTCTCAGATGCAAGTTTATTTACTTCGTTTACAAAATGTTGTAAGAAAATCATTTGATTTGGATCCTTTGGACTAATATATAGTCCAGCAAGAAGCATTTACCTGCTGCGACCTACTTTAAATGGAAGTTCATTAATTGTCACATAAATAGATCACAATTTCCCAGTTGACTTCCCCGTTGGTACATCGTCAGTAAAGAAAGAAAATGAAAAATTAAAAGGGAATGAAAGTATTCCATCAGAACCGCAGTGTTTTTTGTACTGTTCCTATCATATATATCTTCAAAAGCATCAGGGTCTTCCTTCTTGCGATTAAATTTATGAGTTAACAATGAGGATACTATGACGGAATCTTCCATCAATTTTTTTACCTGCGATTCTAGTGATATCAAGAGAAAAGAGTTTGATGGCTTACACATATCGATGTCACTAACACAGTGACAGCAATGCATCGATTCTGGCAAACGACTCTTTTCCCCTAAATACACTTTGCATGTTGGACAAAAGATGTGATATGATATATTTCTTTTTCTTTCTCTATGTATTGAAAATATTTGTACTTGGTTTGTGGAATATCATCTTTATGGTAAATCGAGTCGACCATTCGCAGAATATCAAGCTGTGCATTCCATGATAAATTGTGTCGCCCCTAATACAAGACACATGAAAACAAGATCACCGACTGTAGTGTTTGTACATTCGCACAATTTCAGACAATTCCTTGTTCTTAGTTTCCATAGATCTGTGATCAGCAGAATCTGATATGCCATCATTGGCCAACAAATCTTTCTCTGATGATGATGATGTAGCTGTTGAGTCTCTTTCAGATGATGACGGAAACTCTGAATCGATCGATGAAGAATCCAAAGCAATATCTGCGATGACCTCGTTATTGTTAGATGAAATCTCACTCTCAGTTAAATCTGTTGTGAAAAATGCATTTGTTCCATCAGAGTTACCCTAAAAGCAATCATTTACGTGGGCATTTCTATTCTACAAGGCTATAATAATCAGAATAATTTTTAAAAGCTACGTGATACCTGGCAAGAATCTGACGTAGATGGATTATCCATATTTCTCTTTACAAGCATAAAATTGTCCTGTGGTGTAAGTCTGCTGAATATCATACTACGATGTAGACGGTATTGCACTCTGAAATGAAAAATAATTTTTAGTAAAAAAAAATGTTATTCATTGGAACTTCTGCAAACAATTAGACTTGTTTTTGCAGAATGTCTGTAATCGTAATCTTAGACCGAAAGATAAAACAAATGAAACATATAATAATAGTTTATGTTCTTTTTCAGAGCGCTTGTTCAATTCTTCTAATTACTCAATTATGGTCGAATTTATTCGGGGACACAACACATAAATTTAAAATTTTAAAGTTAAAAAAATTTTTCTTTTTATTTTAATTTTAATTTAATTTAATTAATTTTAATTAATTTAACTTATATTTAAATTTTAAATTTAATTTTAATTAATTTTTACTTTTAATTTTAATTTTATTTTATTAATTTTAATTAATTTAATTTAATATAAATTGTTTTTAATTAAATTTCAAATTTTAAAATAAAAAAAAATTTAAAAAAAACTTTTTTTTCGATTAAATTTTTTTTATTTAAAATTTATTTTCAATTGAATTATTTTAGAAATTTTTATTTATTGGATAATCATGCATACGTCTAATATATGGTGCTTTATTTTATAAAATAAAATGCTTGTATAATCAAAGGCTAAATACATGGTGTTTTATTTTATAAAATAAATGTGATGTTAATCTAGTTTAGATTCATTTAACAACTTTTAAGTGTCTCTATAATACTTTTTAAGTTTGGATTTATACCTTTTTTGGGAGTGTTTGAATTGAATCAACAATTAGGATTAAATTGCACAATTTTTGTAGAAAAGCAAAAAAATATTACCTGGTAATAATTGGATAAACGGTTCCAATCATATTCTGATATTCCCTGGTATAAAGCAATATCTTGTCGCCGGCGGCGCCAAGCGATGGAGCGAGGAATATTTTCTCCAGTATATAAGAAACGTTTGTAACGTTTTATCTTAATCTAATTTTTATTATTTTAGTTTATTATTTTATTCTTTTAGTTTTTCTTTCGAAGCTCTTTTTCGCATAATTTTTGTTATTTCGAAATCATTCGAAGAAAAGAACTGACACATAGGCTGCGTTCCTATATGCATTGCCAGTACTGAAAACCTGATATAACGATGCATCTTTTCGGATGAAGATTTGAGACCGGGAGTCATCGGGAGTCGAGTAGAAGGGAGCACACACACACATACACACACACAGTGAGCGTGCACGTCCGTGAGCGATCCGAGCTTCGACTAGCGTCGGATAGTAGACGAGTGCTGCCAATATAATGCCGACTCTCTCGCTCTCTCGCACTGCGTTCTCGCACTGCTAACCGACTCGCTCGAGGCGCGTTCATCTAATACTCGTATCACATGCGGTCTTTGCGGATATCATTTGTCCATTTGTTTAACGTTTGATAAGCAATATAGATAGAATGATTCTAAGAGCGTTGCGAGCATCAAATGGAGCATATGCAGCCGATATATGAATGATATATGAAAATAAAAGAAATTATTAATTTCCACTTAGAATAGATACGTATTTTTCCAGAAGCAATAATGTAGATATTACTTTTATTAACAATCAACGATAAAATTAATATTAATAATATCACGATGACAAATTTCAGAAATAAATATTAAATTTACAATAATTAATTTTTAAATATTTATGTAATTTGCACATTTATTTCGATTAAATCGTCTCTTCAAGCTTTCAAGTACCAATGAAGGACAAATAAAGGATATTTACAATCACACACAATGTTTCATGTTTATAATCATTCTATTTATTATTTATCCTTTACAATGTAAGGAAGCTTTATATAATGATTTAATGCGATAAATGAATGTAGGAAGAAACTAACGTTTATTAAATCATTACAAAATTACCTTTTTAAAAAAAGGTAAAAAAAGGGTGTCAAATATAGGCGTAATTTAAAACACCTCGAAAAAACTAATGTATTAAATTAAAAAATAAAACCTAAGTAGTACGAATTATTGTACTCGAAAAAAACTGGTGTATCAAATTAAAAAATGAAACCTAAGTGATAGTATCTTCAGTTTTTCCACTTAAAGAATCTTTCTGTTTTAATCTATAGTAATGAAACCTAATAATATTTATATCATTTGTACAAAAGATTTGATATCAAATAAATGGCGTCAAGTTATAATACCATTATTTCGAAAATTTTATAATAATGAACCCTAATAATATTTATGTCATTTGTATAAAATATTTGATATCAAATAACTGGCGCCAAGTTATAATCCCATTATTTCGAAAGTTCTATAATAATAATGAACCCAATAATATTTATATCATTTGTTATTTGCGACGACGGGGTTGTCTCTGGGATCACCGAATCCCGTAGACAAGTAAGAGCCCGTCCACAATTATAAACTGTACAATTAAAGCGATACGCGATGATTTAGGGAGCTTATTACGCGAAACGAAGAATAGATCGTACGCGAAACGAAGACGGAGCGATACGTGAAATGAGAACTCTAAATGATGCGCGAAACGAAGACGGAACTATATACGCAACGAAGACTAAGCGATACGCGAGACGAAGATGAGACGATACGCGCTACGGAGACTAGGCGATACGCGAGACGAAGACGAGACGATACGCGTTACGGAGACTAGGCGATGCGCGAGACAAAGACGAGACGATACGCGCTACCGAAATGAATTCGCTAGCAAAAATGAGACCACGCGACTGCACGAACGAAATGATACACGACGACAAAGACAGCGATACGCGATGAAATGAGCAAGACAATACGCGACAATGGAACGATTTCGACACGTAACTGCAATACTTACGATACTAACTGCAAGACAATGGGCGCCAGGCGCGAATAATCGCACCACTCTAATATATTCCGTTAATCGCAAAATTCGTCCGGCCGCTCCCCGCTCAGTATGTGGCAGAGGGGCGTGATTCTTTTAAGGGGGTCGTCTAGTCGAGAGACTGTCTTTTTTATCTTTTTTGTGAATTTTTTTTGAGGAATCTAAAGAATACATTTGTTGGAACTTTCACATCATATTTATTCATATCTCAAGAGTATTTATAAATTTTAAAAGTTTATATATCGCCCAAGAATCCGCTGTAGAGCACCTCGACATCCGTGTAAAAAAAAAGTAGCTAAACGGTACCCACGATTGCGGATCTCCAGTTCATCCTATAAAAAAAAAATTCTTCTTAATCTGTGAATGTGTGGCTATCGTGTGAACTAAAACCAAATAAAAATATTGAAATTCCAATTTTTGTCAACGTTTTGAAAAAAAGTTTCGTTTTTGGCATTTTTTTTTTACACTTAAATTTCAAAATAAAAAACCTGTATAACATACGTTAATTATTCTTCAGACGAAAACTAGGCGTATACAGAAGATGTGTGCAAAATTTGAGCGAAATCGGTTGAAAACTTTTTGAGATTTCATGGGTTTTGAAAAATACTGTTTTGAGTAAAACGCGTTTAAAAATTTGAGAACGTATTATACGAAAATAAGTTTACTCACGATTATTCGGCAATGCCATACAATACACCTTCCTCTTTCTCCTGAAAATCACGGAGAGAAGAAATATTGGCCCTTACGAAACGTAGTAGCTAAAAGAGTCGCACGGTGGCAACAGCTGCCGACGCGCTCCGAACATGTGCTCCATTTTACGCCTGTAACTTTGTAACGACTGCGAATTTTAAAAAATCTTTTTAGCCACGTTTTTCATGAGTTTTAAAGGTGATTTATGAAAAAAAAAAATTCGATTTTTTTGACTGCCTCGACTAGACGACCCCTTTTTTGGTTGGCAAGGTCTAAGAAAGAGAAGGTCAAGCAATAAGCACAGCACAGAATTTAGTAAGAAAAATAAAAGACAAAAGTATATTTAATAAAGAAAGAAATGAAAATAATACAAAGCCTAGAGAAAGAAATAACAGGTCGTGAAGAGAGCCGAATAATTGACTTCCGATAAACAATCGAACTCAGCGCGGTGTTTTCCGCGAATACGAGATTACGCTTTTAATCTTCGCTACAATTCCGCATGCAAGATGCCAAATTCGCCGCTGACTCGCGGACGATGTAATTAACCCATTAATGCCCAAGGCCAACCTATGAGCCCGAGCACTTCGGAACCGATGTAAAAGAGGCCATTAGCCCTAATTATGCAAGAATATGACAAAATTCTGAATTTTGCAATTTGTTTAAACAGTTATTGTTTAAACAAATTATGCAAAATTCATTTTTTCGAAAATCTGACAGCGGAAATGGATTCTACGTCGAAAATTACTGAAGGAATGACTATTAGTTCCATGATTATCCAATTTGTTAACTAATAATAGCGTTATAAACAATTAGTGAAATGAATCAGTTGCATGCATAGGTGGACAACGGAACCCGCGTACGCTTGAGATTTACTCATTCCACTCACACGGATAGCCAGAGTATTTCGGCGTGGGCTCATGGGTTGGCCATGGGCATTAATGGGTTAACATAAGATCTCACACGCGATCATTTACGGGACGAATTAAAGTATCGGAAGGGACACGACAAGAGGTGCCATCAAGAGGCTGCCCGCGAGCCACGGATTCGTACCACAAACGACGTGGTAAGCGCCGCAGCCCACGAACAGAACACGCAGTCCCGACCCGACACGACGCACGCCCCAATTACAATATTTAATACGCAGTGATTACAATCTTTAATACGCGGTAATTACAATCTTTAATACGCGATAATTACAATCTTTAATACGCGGTAATTACAATCTTTAATACACGACAATCTGTAACATCCGACGTACGACAATTCACAAGATCCGACACACGACAATTTACAAAATCCGACACACGACACGATAAAGAAACGCTACTATACGTAAAACGACTGTCGGTTCGCGATTTCTCCGGAGGGAGCTGGTTCACCCGCGCTACCCGGGGCAGCCTCGTGATTGGTAATTTTCTAAGGAGCTCCGACTTAGCTCCGCTCGCCCCGAATCACCTGCGAGCTCAAAACGCGATACGGAAGAGGCTTTGGCCTTACCCGGAACTTATCGCACTAAGTGGCTGGAATGGTGGCTTACACGATGTTCGCTGGTCGGGATCACCGGGCACGCTCAATGTCGTCTTCTCCAGTCGTTAGCTCGCCGAACAGTGGCTACCGTCGGCGCTCGCCCAGGCCTCTCGAATTTTGCGCCGATTTTTGGCGCATCCCCTCAATATTGTGCTTGGAGCACCCTCGATCGATCATTAGATCCTTGATAGAGGGATGTGGAAACTCTTGCACGGTCTGTAAACGGCGTCTTGTTGGGAGACTGAATTCCTTCAGAGGCAGGATCCGCCCGGCTGACCAAGCCGAAACGGCATCCTCCTCGAGGTCCTTTGCCGACCTGGGGACCTTCCTTCCGCTCGGCCACGCGGCGGGATATTCCTTCGTCCTTCTTCCCCTTGGAATCACATAACTTTCAATATCAGACTGTCGGGGCCTCCTTATCCATTGCTGATGGGGCGACTTTGACTCGGGGCTTGCGGCGGCACTTCCTCGGGCACGCCACTCTCTCCTTCTCCTGATGCTCCTCTCCATAGCGGTGTTCCGGCTCCCCGCGTAATACAAAATAAAACTGCCAACCATTCCGCTTCCCCGTCGGACTCGCAAAACGACACGATAACCAAGAAAAGAATACGGTAATTAAATAATCAAATAATAGCGGGTGAAGTCGCTTCCTAATCTGGGAAGACCACCCCGAGCATTCCCTCCCTCGGTCGGGTCAATGTCCTTGTGACGATGCTGCCAAAGGCTTCCTCTCCTCGCCGGGGAGGACCGAGGAGGTCTTGGTCCCGGCGTTGCCGGCGACCACCACTCCAACCAATACCTGGACATACTTAAGTGCTCCATGAACTCACCCGAAACTTGATCCATACTTCCAGAGTCATCACCCCGACAGTTCCACGCGATCATTCTTTTCCCCCGTGACGCGCCGTCCGCCTTGCGGACTCTTCGACCGCTTTCGGGCGCAATTCTCTTAGATAGGAAAAAAAAACGAGGGTCTAAAAGGAAAGATCGAGGAACTCCAGGGATAACATCAGTTATTCATTCATAGAGACGATACGACAAGAAAGCATTCACAATAAAGCATACACAAATAAACGGCACCAAATAAAGAAACAGAAAATACTCGAGAAGCAGAACGGTATATTTAAATTTTACAAAACAAAAAAGAAAAATACAAAAGTGCGAAAAGAAAAAAAAGAAAAAGCGGCAAAAACAAAAGAAGAAAAAAAAAGAAAAGTATAAATGTTCAAAAAAACAAAAAGAAGCAAAAAAAAGAAGAGTGCTCTCGCCCCTTGCCCTAGCGACGGGGCACTTGCTCCTGCGGCCACTCCTCGTCCCGGCTCGCGGCTCCGCCGTCCGTAGGTGCCCATGGGTCCTTATAGGGCCGGATCCGGCGATAGTGGCCTACAACTGGGACACGTCCGGACCGTAACATTCCGGGTGCCGCACCCGAAACAGAAGTTCCAGTGGCGGGGCTCGCGGCACTCCGAGTAGGAGTGCAGGAGGGAGCGGCAGTTTCCAACAACTTTGTTGGGCCGCCTCCTGCCTCCACCGCCTGCATGGCCGCGTCCCGTATGGGCCGTTCAGACGTTTTCGTCGCCGCATCCTGCGCCGCCAGCCGGGTCCCAGTGGCCGCGGCATGTGTGAAGTTAGCACCCCAACATTAAAATTTCATAGTTCTGATTAGAGTTCCCACTTCGTTTTGAAACCACGAAGAGTTCTCTATAGTTTATAATAAGAGTTCTGCTTAATAACATTTTTTAATTAAAATTTAAAAAATGGGGTGCTAACTTCTTAACGAAATTCAAGATCGAATAGTTCTGAGCGGCTAAATAGCTTTATTTTGTAATTATCTAAAGTTCCTGATACATAAAAGAAAATTCCGATCCATAAAAAAAATTAAAAAAATTTTTGAAAAATTTACTTTTAGATCTAATAGTTCTGTGATATTCTGATTTTTATTTTATCTATTTCGAAGAGTTCTCAGTGATTAAAAAAAATACAGATCCCTAAATAAAAGAGATATGCACTTCAATCACTTTCCCTAAACGGGTAATATAAAACTACGTAACTCTTTACGTAGCAATCCAATTGCTTTGAATCATAAGACTTTTCGTTAGAACTCGTCGAGGTCTACCTAGAACGCCAATCAGAACTCCTCAGAACTCTCAAAAATTTTCGACTTCGATACTTAGAAAATTTTCGATCACTCTTCAAATGTCGGATATCTCGCAAACCGTTGGTCGGATCGCGTTGAGCCATAAGACTTTTCGTTAGAACTCGTCGAGGTTTACCTAGAACGCCAATCAGAACTCCTCAGAACTCTCAAAAATTTTCGACTTCGATACTTAGAAAATTTTCGATCACTCTTCAAATGTCGGATATCTCGCAAACCGTTGATCGGATCGCGTTGACCCATAAGACTTTTCGTTAGAACTCGTCGAGGTCTACCTAGAACGCCAATCAGAACTCCTCAGATTTCTGAGGCTACACTGCTCCGAACAACAAAAAAATAACATCGTATCAAATAAGAATTTATTTATACACGGTCAGAGCTGGATTTTAGTGCCCAATTATATTATTGTATATATTTAATATACAAATTATTCAAATTTTTCAGTTATTTTGAACTGCGCGCTGACAGTTTGTCGGACTCGCACACAATTCTAAACTGAGCTAAATAAAGTCACAAATTAATTCTTTGATTTTCAATTAAATATTTAGTACTAATAGTATCTTTACAAAAAATAACATATCCTACCTGCTTGGGGCCTAATCGCCTAGAAATTACAGCCTAGACAGCTTGTGTCTGCTTGGAATATTTCTAACCCATGAAGACAGTGGAGTGTGAGAACAGGCTTTAGAGACAGTAAAATCCTATTTAGAATTCAGGATGTGAAGATAGTATTTCTATAAGCCTATATTTTTATTGATTTTTTAATTGTAATTTTTTATTTTTGAATAATAACCACTACTGTCTATACACTCCACTGTCCACATGGGTTCATTTGGAATAGAATATATAATAGAATATATAATAGAAATATTGCGAGTGACTAATCGATTTTTTAATTTGATTTTAAATTTCGTGCACTATTGGACTTAAGAGTCGTTAAGCGTATGCGCATAAAAATACATGAAGGTGACCACAGCGCATGCTCAGTTTGCTACATTACAGCTGTGTTCCGATATTACTACGCCAGTACTGAAAATCTAGTATACGTTACGTGCCTATGTCGATATTACCGGTTTCGTAACCTGAAACGTACCGAAGTCGAAAATTTTTTGAGTGTTTCGAGAAGTTCTTTGTCGAGAAGATTAACGTTATTATGTATTATGGGAACGTTGTGGGACGTTCTAGAGAAGAGAAGTAAAACTTAGATCTTATATTGTACATAGTTGTGTTGTTCATCATAGAGAAATTGAGAAGTGATTTTATTAATTATTGTAATTATTTCAGTAACACGAGCTTAAGCCAAATAAATGAAGCAATGGAGTGGTTTATTTTATGAAATAGGAAGAGAGAAAAGATCGAATAATGATATATTTAAATATGACGTTTAGATGAAGAAAATAAAGAAAATGAAGGAAAAGAAAAAGAAAAAATCCCTGAAGTAAGGATTCCTAAGACTGATTATTAATAATGTTAGAAAACTTATGACAGAATCACATTGAATACGTTTTTATGATTTAATAACATATATAATTATGTGAGGCGTCACTATTTTAGTGGATGATACAAAGTTTTGGTTTTTTTCCAGATCATCGTATTCATACCAGTACGTTCCTGAGTAAGTAATGGCTACATAATGACCATTTTTACGGATAGTCGATTTATTGTGGTCATACGAGATGTAATTAATAATACCACATAATATGTAACTTCTGTCATCAATAGTTATTACTTTTTTGATATCATCTAAATTAGATGCTTCGCGATGCTCAACTTTATAATTTGGATCAGTTAATATGGATGTATCTAATATGATGTGTGAACTGCATTCGTATTTCTCTGTTAGAAGGCAGGTACATTTAAGACAAGATCTCTGTATTTTATTAAATACCGTGTCATTAATAGCTTCTTGTATTTTTCCAAGACCTTTAGTTAATAGTATATCAATATTGATATGCAGTGTGGCAAAATTTCGATTTGTAAAGTAGTCACATTGATGACAGAAAGTATTTCGTGTAATGCTTGGCATTAGATCTGTAAATAAGATGTTTATTAAATGACCCACATTACAGTTCGCGTTTAAAAATTCTACGTACCTGGTCGCAGAATATTGACATATGTTTGTGTCTTTCAATATTGATGCACGTGAAATATAATCAGYGCAAACGATTTTTCCCCGCTTGAGAATATTTACGCATAATTGTACGAATGAATGTTCTATCGCTTGCAATTCGTCTTTATAYCTAGGTTCTTTACTACATGCATGCATAATTAAYTGCGTAAGTGCATCGAATGCGCAAGTTTCTTTAACAGATACATATTTGTCCTTTATGCGCACACTGTTACTTATACTTCCATTCTTTAAGAGAGGTACAGTTATTTTATAAGACTGAATAGCATCCCATTCAGGACACGCATCTAAATATGTYGGTTTTCRCCRTTTTTTGGATTCATCATTCAAATCGCCCCAATTTTCTTGCTCATTAAGGGAATTGTCTACGTTATTTTCTTTTATTATTATTTTATCTTTATTAACTACATCGTCAATGTAATCAAGTTTTRGAATACTGGACTCTAGRTCTGATTGAGGAAGCAAATCCATATCAATTTTTTYTATCTCTTTATTTAAAATTTTTTTTTCAGACAAAGTAATTTCTGAATTATAGTTTTGACAAAATGTATCTCTATCACTTTCTCTTATTATTTCAGCTTCCTCTACATTTGTAGCCATATAATCTATAAAATTAACTTTTTGAACACATTCTTCTGTAATATTATTTTTTAAATTATTTATGGTTCGTTTCTTACGTTTCTTCTTTAATGTTAATGTCATACATTTCGCCATTGCTTCCTTTATCCGACCATCTAAATAATCAAGATGACGAAAAATGAACTTATCTACTCTTAACGGCAATTCAGTTTCAAAAACGCGATTTTTTATATTAGAAAATTCAGTCTCTACACTAGATGACGTTGCAATTACTGTACCCGTTTTGAAAAATGGTAACATTATGGAAGTTAAAATTGGAGTATAATGTAACATCTTTCGAATTTTTTCGGCGACRTCGATATTAAAACAASCATTTAATGTATCTCCCTGGGTACACATCTCTGCCTTTAAAGTAGCTCTATCATAAATCGCCTGGCTCCATTCAACCCATCCTGTAGAACACTCAGCATTAAGATCAATTTCATCTACTGTTGAACAATGTCCATCTGGTTCAGAAAAATCGGTAACCTTTAATACCATCCTTTACAAAATTAAAACTAATTTGTGATTGTAATTCTTTTTCAAATGATGAACCCAAAGTTTGGCTTAAAGCTACCGTTAAAATGCATTCTATAAAGTTTTCTAATTGTTGCAAACTTTGCATTTTATAAACCTGGCAAATAGAACGAATGAAAAATTGTCGTACTTTAACTAAAGAATGGCGTTTTAGGCAATTCCATCGACACACTACTGCTACTATATGACTAATATCGAGTCTGATATACGTAGGTGGAAGACTGAGTAAAATTTCCTTTCAATATATCAAAGCAAGTTTGCATGTATTCACGTAAATTGCTCTTATCTGCGAATACTTTGGATACAGATRTTAAAATAGCATGACTAAAATCACATACTACCATTCGTGGTCGTGGTATATTACAACTTAAAATTTTTAAAAGCCACGTCGTTATTGCAACTGTATCATGTTCCGCTGAAAGCATTTGAAATACCGGCATACTTCTATGTGATGTTACACTCATACACTGGTATAAAAAGATATGCTTCGATTTATTATGTTCATATTTAATACCTTTAATTTGCATACAGAATCTGTAGCATCAATGGCTATAAAAGAATGATCGTCTTGGCAATTGATTTTATATGAAAGTTTCTGCTCTTCTGTTCAATAATAACAAAAAATGGATATAAGCCAATTTTATGAATAAAGCCTGCATGTGTTGTATGCATCGCATTCACTAAATTATTAAGCACTTTAGATCCAGTGAGTYCTAATCGTTTATCTTGAACCTCATTTACAGCTTTCCTTAAAACACTTGTTGWTGGAAGTATTGGTGGGTACGCATCGCCAAACTTAATGATCTTCTTACTTTCGTTGCGAACATAAGAAATTGCATCTATTTTATTGTCGATTATAGTATTAGCTACCTGAACACGTCTGCGTCCCCTAAGCTGTCTACGTTTACTATGAATGTATTGAAAATTAGCATTTTTAATTGCGCACTTAAAAATAACATCTTTGCCTTCAGTAACTTTCTCAATTAATGTACAGTATAACTTCGCGTTACATTCAGGACATTGCGCTTTTATACGAACAATTGCTGTTGCTGTTTTTTAATATTTTTAAATGCCCAAGGACATGRTATTCGATATTGTATCCAAATTTTTTCTGCAAGAAGATCTGTCCATCCTGATTGTAACATGAGATAATTTCGGCTATCTCCGTATATAGTTTCGACAGGTTCTATTTTTTTCCATTCATCAAATGTTAATAATACATCAAATTTGTTTTTGTACGTAGTTGTCGATGCATTTGGGTCGAAACTGCAATCTGCATTTACTTCAATTGATGTGTTTTTAATTTTAAATGCGTTTACTATCGCTTCGTATAAACCATTTCTATTGTTCTTTACGATTGTATACACGTGCTTACTAGACGGATTTCCATCCATAGCAATTGAGATGCGTTTGTAGACATCATGCGAAGGCGGAAAACATTGACCAGTTTCGTTTATTGTTCTGTATTCTTCACTTATAAGTAAAGCACGCAAATTTTCTATATYATACATCTTCGTAGATTGAAAATGTTCGTAGACTTCACAGAAATAACGAATATGTAAACCTATGTGTTATAAATTGCAATATATGTTTTTATATTGAAAATCCAAAATAAAAATACAGAAAATAATTAAATATATGAATCTAAACTATAATCGAATACAAATAAATGTTTTAAAGTTAAATACCTAGTTCCGTATATATCCTTTTATATATCCTATGGATCAACTTAACTATTCTTTATGAAATTTCTGCAAAAACTAAAAAGAAATTGCAATAAAAGCTTTCCGTATTAAACGTATAGAATCGTATAGCTGCTGAACCTTTCTTCATGAAATCTTCGCAATGACTGTGCAACGAACTTTGAACTAACTATACTAACTATATATATTAACGTATAAAGCAAATGAAAACTGCTTCGGAGTGTTTTAACAAATGAAAAATCAAACGAAAAAGGCAGCACACTTAAAAAAACGCGGCACACTTGAAAGACGCGGTATGCTTAGAAAATGTGGCACGCTTTGATACCTTTTATCTGAAATTGATTTCTCCGATCAAACGTGTCGCATATAGATACTCGATCATTAAAGATTTCACGAAATCTTTTGTGATAATTATCATGAAAAATAGTTCAACTGTGATATTTCCATACTTTTAATCAGGGCTGGCATGATTGATTAAATCAGTAATTTAAATCGCGAATGTTGATAAAAAAATCATTTGATTTAAATCGCGAATTTGATTAAAATTTTAATTGTTAATTTTCATTATGATAATTATGCCCAATACGGGCTGTGCTGTGCAGTAAGTTTACAAAAGAAAGAAGAATATATGAACATGTATGGACATATTATGTATATAATTATATATTAGTGTCTCCGAGATTGTTATGTACTGCGACTTTTTTGTTTCTTTTTTTGATTCTTGTTTTCTGAAACTTAGAAATGCGTTAGAAAAAGAAAAGACAGCTAAGTTAGTTTTTATATTTGGAGTATGCGTTCATCTTCGTGAATAAAAAATTATGTGTACAAATTTAAGTATTCAAATATATTCATTAAAAAATAAGTTTTATTTTATTCGTAAGAGTTATTGATAAAAATTAATTTAAAATTAACAATTTTTACTTTACTATTTTGAATCCTATAGTGAAATCACTGATTTGAAATCACTGATTTTTTATAATAAATTAAAGTTTAGTAAAAAAGCTTAGTAAAAAAAAAACCAATACGTTTATTATTTTGTAATAAATTTTGATTATTTTCTTACTACTAAAAATAATTAACTCGAACAATAAATCTAATTTAAATAAAAAAAAWCTGATTTAAATTWAAARAATGTAATAAATTAAAATAAATAAAAAATATCATTTTTTTCTAATCCTGCTTTTAATGGAAAACTAATTTTGAAATTTCTTATTAATTCTTGTAGAGATTTCATAAAGAATAATTAAGTTGAACTACGGCAAAAGGATTACGGAACTAAGTACATAACGTTAAAAAATTTATTTTTTTACAGTTTAAATACACATATTTAGTTATTATTTTTGTGTAATTTTTTTATTCTGATTTTTTCATTATTACCGAAGATAGATATGTTGCAATTTATAACACAAAGACTATATATTCATCATTTCAATAGAGCGTCTTCTATACAAAAAAGAATGTAGAAAAATTCTGCGCTTTACTTATAAGTGAAAGATAGGGAACAGTAAATGAAACTAGTAAATGTTTTCCATCTTCTAAAAATACTTACAAATACATCTTAATTACAGAAACAGAAATCTGTCTAGTAAGTATGTACAATAATAAAAAATAATAAAACTGACTTATTGGAAGCAGGAGTTAATGCATTTGAAATTTAAAAAATATCAGTAGAAGCAAATACACTGACAGCTATACATAAAGATACATCATTAACATTGATACATCATTAACATTGATGACTGGAAATAAATTAAAGCGGTATAAACAATGGTTGGAGTAATCTCATATTACAATCTGGATATAGAAAATTCTTATAGAAAAAATTATAGATACATTGCCTAATAATATTATTATAATACCATGGTATTATTGTGTCCGGTCATTTATAAATACTAAGAAAAGCAATGGCATATATTATAAATGTAAAATTACAAAATATAAGAAAATGTATAAAAAATGTCAAATTAAAAATACTTTTTTATCATTATTGTAAAGTATTCAAAATTATTAAACTTTTAATTAAAACATTTTTTTTATTTAGTATATGACATTTGGTGGACATGTAAACAATATTTTCGTCATTGCATTGAAAATGTCGACTTTTGTGCTAAGACAGCGTTTGCGGGAAATTTTACTGCATTACTCTATCGTTGCAGAAAGGTACAGCTAAATGTTGTCATTTGCTTGTGGAGATGTACAGACATGTTTCATCCGAAAGAGTGTTTTCAATGTTTTAGAAAGGAGAATTTTGAAACAATTTCGAATAAATTTTTCAAAAATTTTGTAAGTACCGAAATTGAAAATTTTGGAGAGTTCTGAGAAGTTCTGATTGGCGTTCTAGGTAGACCTCGACGAGTTCTAACGAAAAGTCTTATGGCTCAACGCGATCCGACCAACGGTCTGCGAGATATCCGACATTTGAAGAGTGATCGAAAATTTTCTAAGTATCAAAGTCGAAATTTTTTAAGAGTTCTGAGGAGTTCTGATTGGCGTTCTAGGTARACCTCGACGAGTTCTAACGAAAAGTCTTATGATTCAAAGCAATTGGATTGCTACGTAAAGAGTTATGTAGTTTTACATTACCCGTTTAGGGAAAGTGATTGAAGTGCATATCTCTTTTATTTAGGGATCTGTATTTTTTTTAATCACTGAGAACTCTTCGAAATAGATAAAATAAAAATCAGAATATCACAGAACTATTAGATCTAAAAGTRAATTTTTCAAAAATTTTTTTAATTTTTTTTATGGATCGGAATTTTCTTTTATGTATCAGGAACTTTAGATAATTACAAAATAAAGCTATTTAGCCGCTCAGAACTATTCGATCTTGAATTTCGTTAAGAAGTTAGCACCCACCCACTTTGTAAACAAGTCCTGAACCACAAGGAGATACTGAAATCCGGCCTTACTACGTGGTAACGGCCCTATTATATCGGCAGCTACTACGTCCGCGATGCGACGTCCCATGAGACCTGCGGGACTCGCTTGCTCGACCTTAGTACGCTGATAAGCATCACGTGTTCTAATATAATTCGTCATATCCCGGAATAAATTTGGCCAGAAATAATTAACAGCGATTCGTTGGTATGTCTTTTCGACTCCTAAGTGACCTGCCTGCGGTGCGTCGTGTAATTCTCTTAAAGCTTCCCTACGATATTCTCTTGGAAGAACTAATTTCCAGCGATTGAGATCTTCAATCTCCGACATTACCGACTTTGATCTCAGGAAATACAGCTGACCATCAACTCTTTTCCACTGTTTATATCTTTCCGGACTCGATACAACTTCCTTATAACGTTTACAATACCACTCATCCTGCGTGCTTTCTATGTCGACGATGTCTTTCGTCACTAAGTTGACTGTACCTATCGCTGCCATTACGGTATTCTCAATCTCATCTCCCTCATACATACGCGAAAATGCATCGGGAACGTGATGCAAGGCACCCTTTCGGTGAATGACCTCATAATCGTACTCTAACAACTCTAAAGCCCATCTCGCCAATCTACCTGTTGGATTTTTCAGGTGGTGCAACCAACGCAAACTACTGTGATCCGTGATCACCGTGAACTTGTATCCTTTTAAGTATGGTTGGAACTTCTGTATTGCCCATACAACTGCTAAACACTCTTGTTCGGTAACGGAATATTTCTTTTCTCCTAAAGCACGACTTGCGAACGCTATAACTCTCTCCTCCCCCTCGATAGTCTGGGTTAGAACCGCACCTAAACCTACAGAACTTGCATCTGTCTGCACAAATGGTTCTTCGACATTTGAGCACGATAACGTCGGCAGCAGTCGTTAGCTGTTCTCGGATCTGATCGAAGGCGTGAACCTGGTCGTCCCCTCATCCCCAGCGCTTTCCCTCCTTTATCCCTTTGAAGGGTACATTTTTTAAAAGAACCAATCACCAAAGTCAAAGTGGTTCCTAAGGTTTTTGGGATCGCTGATTACGATTCTGCAGTCAGAATTTCAAAATTCAAAATGGCGGATCCAAGATGGCAACTATTATTTTCAATTATTAACAATTATTATTTTCAATT
>JANQDE010000237.1:124981-153089 GCA_037157785.1 Cephalotes varians | reverse complement strand
CAAAGGCAAGCCTAGATGTCTTTTTTGTGGTGGTGATAAGCATGACTCGCCTACTTCTTGCCCCAAATCTAAAGATGATCCCAAATGTATCAACTGTCAAGGAGAGCATTTAGCTACTTCTTACGAGTGTCCCTTAATCATTCAACATAGAAAAGTTTTATCACTTGCGGCTGCTGAAAACATTCCAATAATCGAAGCCAAACGTAARATTGCTCAAACCTTTTCTGCTCCCAGGGATATAATATATGATTATGATAATTTTCCACTACTTAATTCAGGCAGAGCGACACATAATAAAAACATTTATGAGAGCGGAATAAACAATAAACGCTCCTCAGATAYTCGCACCCCTGATCTATCTTCTCAGTATAACCGTTTTTCTATTTTGAATACTTCACCCTATTCTGATGGAATGCCTGAAGATTTCTCATCTCGCAATACATGGTACTCTGGTTYACATAATAATAAAAAGCAATCTCCATCCCAATCTATGAATCGAGCACAGAYTAATAATAATGATGGGTCGCGCTCCAGTAAATCCCCACAAAAAACTGAAAAAAATAATATTAATAACACTTTTAGTGAACACAGAAGATTACTATATTYACCCAATGGCCGCCTACCTAGCACTGTAGGTAAGGGAATACCTGGTTACATCGCTTGTCATAATTCTAATCCTAACCTGGGTAAAAATAGCAGTGAATGTCTTACTAATGATAGGGTTACCCAAATTAACAATGCATCACATGATTGTGGAGTGGAAAATAAAATTGATATTGTTGCGCTCAATAATGTATTTCTGTCTCTTACTAAAAACATGGAATCCATATACCATATGGTCCGCGCGATTTGTGTGCCTAACAACGAGGATTCTCCTTCTCTCTCACTCTCTTGTCCTTCTATCAATACCTACGAATAAGGTTCTTAACTAGTATGAATATTTCAGGTGATATYCGAATACTACAGTGGAATTGCTGTGGTATAAGAAGTAAACTTCCACAATTGCAAATCATCGCTTGTGAGGCTGACATCATATGTATTCAAGAGTCGATATTATGGCCAAACAACAACTTTTGGTTGAAAGGTTTTAAGGTCTTCAGGAACGACATTACTTCTCCCAATCAAAGAGGTGTATGTATGTTGGTAAGAGAAAATTTAACCTTTTCAAATATTGATCTTACTTTGTTTAAACACCCTTCTTGGGAAATTCAAGGTTTAAGCCTTTCATTGGTTGATGACTCGATAGCCGTCGTTAATTTATATCGACACCCTAATCTTCATACTCCGTACAATATGTATAATCAATTATTCACAGCTCTWTCAAATAAGTATCACAAGTTTATTATAATGGGTGACTTTAATSCACATCACTTATGGTGGGGGTGCGGTTACGATGACTCCCCAGGCAAAACTCTGTCATCTGCCATTGATGCACATAGATTAATTATCCTCAATGACAGATTATCACCTACGCTCTTCCATCCTTCTGCCAATCACTCAATAATAGACTTAGCGATTTCGTCCGAGGGTAGTGCACCGTGTTGTAGTTCGTATGTTCATTTTGACACACTCGGTARTGATCACTTCCCTATTTTTACTTTGGTCGAAGGTAACTTTAGACTAAAGAGTATGTTCTTATATAAATTAAAAGTTAACAGYAAAGAYCTAGCTGTGCTTCATCACTCTCTTTATAGCAGCCTCGACAAACTGAAAAACATTCTTTTGAATAACTATGCACAAGCTTACACGATATTGGAACTACAAATAAAAGATCACTTATATTCTTTATTTCCGCCAAAGTCTCGATTACCTAGAAGTTCAGCAATACGCCATAAACCTTCTTCCCCCCCTTGGTGGAACGACAAGTRTCAAAYAGCAGTTGAAGAGCGTAAAAAGGCAATACGCGAATTTTTTAAACATCCTTCCTCGGATAGCTTYGAAGCTTATAAGCGAATTAGAYTAAAATGTTCGAAACTCCTTAAGAAACAGAAAAAATTSGGTTGGCAAAAGTACTGTGCACATTTTAATCATAAAACTCCTACCTCTGAAGTTTGGTCTCTCATTAAAAGTTTTAAAAGAAGGAAATTGGTTAAACCCTCTTCTACTTTGTTGTCCGACCCTGGCGTTATGTCTCACCTCATTAAAGACACTATTGATAAACTATGTCCCCCTTCATGCAAGCCCCTTGCATGTAATTCGCTTTGCACAATGGTGAGTAAAGATGAGCAGCTGGACAATGTCAACTACAAGTTGGAGCAACCCTTTACTGACACTGAGTTACGCTCTGCTATCAAGTGTTTAAATCTGAACTCTGCTCCAGGTATTGATCAAATTGATAACCGAGTCATCTCCTCTTTGCCTAGTGAATATATGGATATTATACTTTCTATTTATAACTATATATTGATCGAAGGTTCTTTTCCAAATCAGTGGAAACAATCTTTAGTTGTTCTAATTCCCAAACCGGATGCAAATGGATACCGTCCCATTTCATTGCTCTCATGTTTCCTAAAAATTATGGAAAAAATGGTTTACAATCGCTTGCAATGGCACATTGAATCCCAGCATATTATCCCAGATAACCAATTTGGTTTTAGACCTGACAGGTCATGTGTGGACAGCCTGGTGTTGTTTTCCAGTGATATTCACAAAGGATTCGCTGTTAACTCTTCAACARTTGCGGCTTTCCTAGATATCAAGGGAGCATTTGATAACGTTATTCCATATATTTTAATCCAGGAGTTAGAAAGTATTGGCATTCCCGCTCGGATTAGAATGTTTATATATAATTTGATTTCAGACAGATCGCTTCACTTTGTTGTTGAGGGTGAGAAATATGGTCCATTCTACTCGTACAAAGGCACTCCTCAAGGCTCTACACTCAGTCCACTTCTTTTCGATATATACATCAGAGACATTAACAGAGCTGCGCACTGCGATTCTAAAATTCTACTTTATGCGGAYGATATTACCGTTTATTCTACCTCTAGCAACCCATTAAAAGCTTTCTCTTCAATTCAGTCTACTATTTCTCGTATTGCGGATTATTTGRGGGATAGAGGCCTGGACCTCTCTCCCTCAAAGTCCTGCTGGATGCTATTTACAAGAAGCAAAACTCCTATTAATTTTCCTTCGCTCAAAATTTATGATTCTATTGTGCCTAAAGTGGACTCGGTTAGATTCCTCGGAATCACTATGGACTCCAAGATGACAGGCAAGGGGCACATCAGGTTCCTAGTTAGAAAAGGAGCTGCTATAGTGGATATTMTCACTGCTTTGGCTGGTACTTGGTGGGGTTCACACCCACAGCTTCTTCTTAATTTATATCGATCTATCTTTAGAGGTGCGATTGACGGATGCCACCTTTTTCGCTTTAATCAAAACAAAACTATTTTTAATAAGCTGGAAAGACTACAATTTCGTGCGATAAGGATTGCTATGGGCTATAGGATATCCACACCAATTAATGTCATGATGTTTGAGGCTAAAGAAATTCCTCTTAAAATAAGATTCATTTCTTGCATGCGTAAATTTCTTACTAAAAGCCTTGCGCGAAAGTTTAATCCGGTAATAGATAGCCTCGAATCCATGAAAAACACACCCTGTAATAGGAAAAAACGCATTTATCTTATTCAATCATTTCCTATCTTCAGACAATATCTTTATATCCATCACTATCGTAGTATAGTACATTCTATTCCGTTCCTACCCTACTTCTTTTTTGATTATGATACTGYTACTTTGGAGATTCTGCCTTGTATGGATATGTATCCGGTGGATCGTGATCTTCCTAACGAAGTTATTAACAAAATATTCCTTGATAAGTCGGCACCTTATTCTACTGAYGCTGTCACTTTTTTCACAGATGGTTCTAAAATCAATAAGGACTTGCCCTCAGGTGCTAGTGTTTATTCACCGGATATCAACTTGAATATTGCTCATAGACTACCTGCTGCGACCTCCGTCTTTACTGCTGAAGCCTGGGCGATATATCTGGCGATTAGTTCAATTATTGGTTTAAAATGTGACAAAGCGGTCATTTTTACAGATTCCAAAAGTGTTCTTGAAGCTATTGCCTCCCCTTTAACTCAGAACAAAAACTACTTAGTCCACTACATTAGGAAATACTGGCTTAAATGTATTTATTTAGGCGTCAAGCTCTATATATTTTGGATACCYTCCCACAAAGGTATACGTGGCAATGATGTTGCTGATTCKCTTGCCAAAAAAGCCACAATACARGGTTACAAACCCAACTTTAAARTTCCTTTTWCTGATTTATACGCTGAAGTCAAAGAGTCTCTCAATAACCAATTTATCTCATATCTACAYGATGCCGCTCAAACCAAAGGTGTGTTACACGCTTCGTTATATCAAAACTTTGACTTGAATTTGCCTTGGTATCATGACAAGTCACTCAACAGAAAAGAAATTGTACTTGTTAACAGATTGAGAAGTAATCACTATAATCTTAATTATAGTCTGAATCGGAAAAATATTGTACCTTCTGCGGCTTGTCAATGTGGTGACCCAAGACAGGATATAAACCATATAATATTTTACTGTCCCAWTACTGTAATGAAGTCTCAACGCTTAAGAGCTTATTTAAGAGAAAAATATCCTAATCATGCCATTGATATATTTCCTCTACTCAAAGATCCTGATCCTAAACTTATTAGATTGTTACTCTCTTATCTCCAATCTAATAACATTTTAATTTGAATTTCCCGCTTATTCYCCATGTTTCTTTTTCCTGCCCTCCCCCCGTGCGGCGCCTGCGCAAGCGGGCATCCGGGTGGACCCTGTTCTGTGGAGTGAATCTAGAAAAAGTTGTCTACGCGTCTCTTGCGTCTCTCGCTATCCCGTCTGAAGTACACGTTCTAAAAACATCGACACGCATTTTGTACTTGTGGAAGGTTGGAGGTGTTTATTTGATGCTTATGGCTGAATGGACCTCGAGAAGGGGACGACGCCATTAACCGAGAAGAAGAAGACTCTGAAATCGGCTCGAAATGTGCAACTAAATCCCAGCTCTGATATAAATGAAGCAACTCTATCTTCGTTCTATCCGATAGTTCTTTAATCATTCTATATTCTATTCCTTTTTTTCCTGAAGTTCTTCTGATCAAAAATTCATGGCTTTGATAATTCTTCTAAGCCTTTGATAATTCTTCTGAAATCCTCTTCCATTCCTGCATCACTCTGTTTCTATGTTCCTTAGTTCTCTCCGAAATCTTATATTTAGAGGAGTTAACTTATCAATCTCTTGATTTCCTCTTTTCTGTTTTTGTGCAATTACATGTTCAATTAATATTTTTCTTCATATTTTTAAAAATTTTATTTTATTCCACATATACAGACAATCTATTAATTGATGAACAAAATTGATTAAAACTTTCTTTCTTCTTAATATTGATGACCTTATTGCCATAGCTCTTCTTTTTTTTTATATTCTATGAAACTCTGCAATGTTTTTCTTTTTAAATTCTTGAAGTACCTCTGGTTGATTACTTTATCAATCTTGATCCCTTTACTTCTTTTCCTCTTTTCTTTCTTATTTTCTTTTTGCTTCCTAAAATTTCTTTAATAGCTTTTTTTAATAATCTCTATAAACTCTTGATACCTCATTTCTAAGTCCATCTCCGTTTCTCTAATGTTCTTTCTTTCATCCTTTCTTTCTTCATATTTTCTTACATTTAAAAAATAATCAAAAGTATTTTGATTCTTTGCTGAGCAAAATACTTCGTATGGAATTTATGATATTCTAAATATATTTTCTGTAATTAATCATATTATAAAAACAATATTTAAAAAATCTGTTTTGTTTTTTATTTTTCAAATATATGTTTTTTATATATTTTCGAATTTGTCATAAATTTCAAGTACAATTTATTTAAACATTTTTTATATTAAACTTTTATTTTATATAAAATTAATGTAATTATATATAATTAATTTAATATATTTTATATGTTTTATGCTTTATATAAAGTTTAATATAAATAAAATGTTTATATTATTAAAACGTTTATCTTATCTTATTTTAAAAAATACAGTGCATCACATTTTCCCGTCCCACTTAACAGACTGTGGACTGTTATAAAATTCCCTGGCTTTAACTAAACTCTCTTGATCGTCTTCACTTTTCCTCAAATCCATCGATTCTACTGTGTTTGATTCTTCTCTCTCAAATTTTCTATCTCACCAATCATAATCGTCCTTTCATCTATTATGCTTCTTGTCTTCTTCTTTCTCTTTACTTTTTGCCACAACCGATCTTACAGGTTTTCAATTTGTTTCGCCAATTCATCAAGATTTGCCTCTGTAGCTCCTCTCTTACCTATCTGAATACTCTTATTCAATGTAATATTCTCCTTTTCCTCTGCTATTTCTGTATCTGATTCACTCGTTCTAAATCCTAATTTGCTTTTCCTCTTTCTCTTACTAATCACATTGGATTTTTCACCGGATCAAGCGCCTCTTTATCAGGGAGCAAACGAGCTGTACTAACTTTTCCAATTCTCATAATATCCCCGGTATTTCCCTGCCTAATCTTTTTTCCACTATCTATCCAAATAATTCAATTATAATACAACTAATTTTAAGTTTGCTTGGATTCACTAAATAAGTTAGATTAAGGGGAGCATCCTGTTTGCCCACGTTGCGATTGACCCAGCCACTCACAGCAGCCGGTGCTTTCCACTGTTGAAGCGCTGTGAGTTATTTTGAGTTAAGTTCTAGTAGATTTGTAACTACAACCATCTATAGTGAGCCCTCAAAACTAACCGGACATCTAATAAATTAATATTGATATTTTTTATTATTGGGCAAGATCTTATGTCTAATAACTTCTTGTGAGTTTTATTTTGTCTCAAATAATTTTGAATGTATCGATTATTATTTATTCGGTTCTGAAACGCAGTTATTCATTATTATTCAAAACTGGAAACATAACATCACATTATTAAATTGATAATATTTAATATTATTGATACTAATAAATATCTAATAAGCTTAAAAAAGAAATTTATTGTAAAAAAATTAATATTGAGGAAAAAGTTCTTCGTATTTTAATGCAAAAGTAAAACAAGTTTTTTTCATATTTTAAATAAAGATTATTAAATCGAATATATGCCGTTTTGTTCGACCACTTTCTGCCATTTTTAAGATAAAACCATAATCCTGTCACTATAAAACTCTTGATTACTGAGCGAAAAACTGCGACAAATGATTTTCGCAGGCCTCTTTTGAAATCAACTTTACACTATTAAGAGAGTTCTATAGAGACCGAAACAAATGATAGTATGATGATCAGGACTATAAGGTGGATGCATCAAAACTTCCCAATCAAGTTCTCTCAATTTTTGATGGGTCAAAGATGTGTAGGATCTGGCGTTGTTGTGATGGAAGACGACGCCTTTCCTATTGATCAATTCTAGTCGCTTTCTTTCGATTACTTAGCGTAATCTTTCCAGTTGGAGTTAGAATCAATCGTTTGACCAGGCAGCAGCTCGTAATAAACGAGCTACTGACTCTACTGAACGATTCCTTTCCAATCCCACACACAGCATCACTTTTCTTAGCGTCCTGGCTTTGCCACCGTTTGCAGAGCTTCAGCTTGCTTCGATCACGATCTTTTTCGTAAATTATTGTCGTACGTGATCCATTTTTCATCGTCCGTAATGAACCGTTTCAAAAATGATTCGATTTCGTTCCGTTTTAACAATGATTCGCAGATGAAAATTCGATTAAATTTTTCACTATTAAATCATGTAGCATTTAAACATCGAGTTTTTTTTTTATCCAGCCTTCTCCAAATAGTTTAAAACTGTTTTGTGATCGATGTTTAGTTCCTTATTAATATCATGATTGTTAATGTGCCAGTCTTGTTCAACTTTTTCTATGATTTTATCGAGTTTTCCAGTGATTGGTCGACCAGAGCGAGGTGCACCTGGGATATCAAAATTTACAGATTAAAAACGTTTGAAGCCACAACGTACTGATACTGCATCTGTCCGTAAACATCACAAATTCTTTTAGCAATCTGATTCGTATTCTTCCTTTTCTTGTAATAAAATTTCAAAACGTTTCAAATTTCTTCTTTATTTTCACTCATTTTTAAGATGCAAAACTTTTGACTAAATAAACAAGTATCACAACTTTTTTTTAATTACTCTATAATATGTTACCTTTTAAATGCACGCAAATATTGCGATCCGATTAATATTACCAGAGTTATGCGATCCATTTACCGGAAGAATACGAAGAAACTTTTTCCCCAATATTATGTGTAAGGTCTCTCGATGACTAAAAATCTATTCATGTATTTTATGTTAAATTCATATTAATCAAAGTTCACTTATTAAGGTAAATAAATATAAAATTATCTAGGCTTTTGTACATGCTTGCGTGCGTGTGTGTGTATGTATGTGTGTCCATGCGAGAGACAACTCTGAGTTCCTTGCATAAATTTCAAGACTTTTGGAAATCAAAAGATTATAATTTTTGAAGACAAAGGCTATCAAACTCAACCAAGAACCCAATAGAAGAAAAACGCTTTAAATGTTCTATTAATATTTACGCTCATTTTCGTTAAAAAAGTCGAAATAGAAAAACAAATTTAAAGTGTGTTCGGTCAACTGCTTAAATTGCAGATATTTTTAAAAAATTTAGATGTAACCATCTTTAAGAATCTCAGAAAATGTTAATCTTAAACATGAAACTTTTTCTCATGAAATTTTTTTGCTATAATTATCTTTAAATAGAATTGTTAGCAGAAAAAAAAATTCTTTGATTTTTTCCGGTTTTATCGATGACTTTTTGAAAAAATTTCTTAACTGAAGCCTGAAAGAAGCACTAATTAAAAATAAAGAAAAATATTAAAATTCTTTATTAGTTACAAATATATAATAAATAAATGAAAATTGATAAAATAAAATAAAAAGTAACTTTTAGCATATTCTTAAAGCATGTTTAACATAAAAAAATTTCAATCTTGCACTTTTGAAAAGAAAACTTTCATTTTTTTCGTCTATTTCTGATTTTTTGAGTTCTGTCAAATATAATATTTGAGTTTCTTGATTTTTAATTCATTAAAAGAAGTTACAAACATAAATAATAAAATTTTACAATATTACTATTGGCACGCGATGAATTAAAAAACAAATGATTTACAGAAAATGGCTATACGGATATTTTGTCTTTGTTACACATTGCGTATCATTTAATCATTTCATGATATTTCTAATTACTGTCTTAATTAGAAATTTTTTATTTTGAAATATATAATAAAACATTCAACAAAATATTTGTATAAAATACAAAGATAAAACATTTCTCGCAATAAATTCATTCAAAAGGGAATCAAATCTTTACAATATTTCAGTAATCATGCAATATTTTCTTTTAATTTTTTTCGGTTTTCTTTGATCATTTTTTAATTCCTTGACTTTTCCCTAATTTTCCGGTTTTCTCTGACCGCTAACAATTCTGTAAATTTTAGTAGAAGAGAGTGTTGAAGACTAATTTGTTACTAAAATAAATTTATCTCTAAAAAGGTTGGAGCACTTTTTAAGTTAAGTTAACAACATATAGTTTCTTTTTTTAAGAAAGTCTCTCGAATATATTACATTCACTATATCACTATTTGTGAAAGTTGTAAATCAATAAAATATATACACAAAATAATAAAATTAACATTTTCTCAATATTTTAGTCGTAATTTGGTTGAACAAAATTCGTTTCTGATAGAGGTTTTCATAGTCTCTCCTATTGACTCTTATAAACACGTTTTTCTTAAAATATTTTTCTGCAATTTTACTATGATGTCTCAAGAATGATAACAGATATCAAGATGTTTCTTTTCTAATTATATAATTGTCTTTTTGTAATTAAATTCTCTACAAACTAAAATATAAAATCATTTAAAAAATTTTTATTTTCAATCAAAAAATGTAAAAAAGCGAAAATTTTTGAAGAAATTTATTTTTTGTCACTATCTTCTTAATAAATTTTTTTTCTGTTTCAAAGATTTAATCTTAAGAATTTAAGAATTCTAAGGAATTTATTAAAAAGAAAAGATGTTGTTTGCTATACTTTAAAGTTTTATAAGATTATCAGATTGTAGCAAAACCAAAAGAAACAATTTTCTTTATCAGTTGTATTTCTTAATAAACAAAAATGTTTTATAATATCTAACATATTTTCTTTTTAAATATATAAATTATTACTAGATATTTAATTAAATTATTATTAGAAAATAAATTTGTTTACATTTATAGAGTAATTTATGATAAATGATTTATTGCATTCTTCTCTTTTTGCGTTTAAAGATCTCATCTCCTCTAAAAAAACGCTAAAAAAATATTTATGTTTGCACAAAACACAATTATTTAATTTTTATTTAATGTTTTCTAAAAAACGAATAAAAAATGTCAGATTAATTCTTAAAAATTTCCAAAAATTCTTATAAAGATTCATATTTATTATAATAGTATATAATGATATGTATAGTATGATGTACCTTCAGTTACCATCTTGAGGTCCCAAACAATTGTTAGCTTTTCAGGATCAGGATTAACCAAAGTGACTAAAACATCGTATGTCAGACTGGCTGGAAATCGTCTCCTATTCTCCTCATCTAAGTTATATTTGGTAGGTTCCACAAGCGCATTTTTTGTCAAAGCCAATGACTTATCACGCAGAATCCATTCTGACAGTACTTGTATCAATTTAGAAATACCTGGAGACACATATTGATATTTATATAACATCATAAAAAAATGTTATTACTTTTTTCAGATTTAATTAACGCAAAAATAAATATCAAAATTATTACACAACAGTTCAACAATAAAAAAATAATAAAAAAATAAAATAATTAGATAAGGACAACGTGCCAAGCAAGATGTAATTCCTGATACAAGTGTCGACTTACGACTAAATTACAATAAAGAAACAAAATATAAATTTCATACGTTAACGTTTCAACCCATATTGGTCATCTTCAGTGAATGTTACAGCCGAAATTATAAATACAAGAAAAATACAAAAATATAAAAATAAAAACAATCAGCAGATTGAGCCTAACTGTCAATATAATAAAAAGGATAGTCTTACGTGTAAGAATTGATGTTTTTTTTTAAATAACGGTCTACAGTATAACCAACGCAAGATCATAGCTATGAATTTAACATCAATTATAAATTGAAGGGTATGCAGATAGTAGGCAGACAATCTCACGTAAGGTACGCTATTCATGTACGGACCCTCATGAAGGAGATGTGCCTCCATATCGGTCGAATTGTCAGATTGATTCTTTGGCGTGTTAAAACAATATTCGTTCCTCTCAAAATAATGGTTATGATAATGGTAAAGATGGTAGACGAAACAATTTAGTTAAAAATATCTGAATTCAAAACAATCAAACTACAGTTAATATTCAGACTGAAGTAGTTGTATAATTCTTATGAAAAGACATACCTCAAGAGAAACGAGTAAGACACTCGGAAGTCGAAATTATTAAAACAATCGTTGAAATAAAAATGTCAGGTCATGTACGGCGCGTATAGCAGTTCTGAGTACTGACTATGAAATGAATACCAAATGAAGAGGAAGTAACAAAGGAAGCTGAGCAAAAATTAAACAGGGAGGGGGGAAAGGATGAAAAGAAAGGATGAGAATTAAGAAGGGGGAAGAAGATCTAGAACCGGAAGATACGACATAGGAAGCAAATCCGTGTCACTCTGCCTGTTGATTCCATGCACCTGTTTTTTTATGTGCACCATCTCAGATATCAATCTTTTCTGATATGATAGTTCATTGTCAATGATCTTTACGTCGCTCCACTCGAAGTCGTGATTGTGTTCGAGTCTGTGCTCCGAAATTACAGATGGAGAACCACTCTTTTTTCTGATATCTGAGTCATGCTCCTTGATCCTAGTACGCAGTTGTCTTTTAGTCTGTCCTACGTAAGAGGCATCACAATCACGACAAGATATCTTGTAAACGACTTCCCGGTGCGACATGAAATCCAGACTGTCTTTATCACATTTTATGAGACGGCCGAGAGTGTTAGGAATGGAAAATGCGACATTCAAACCGAATTTTTTGGTCAAAGATATGAAGCTTTCCGAAATAGAATTAAGGAATTGAAGAAGTACGGAATTGTAAAATATTCTTTATCTGAAGCGTGATCCAAAACGTGGTTGTAATCTGTATTCTTAAAAATAGTAAGAAAGTCTTTTTTTGAGTGTAAAGTTATTCTGGATCGTGTGGTGTTAAAAATGAAGGGTAACGGATAATCATTGTTCAGTAAAACTTTGATAAATTCTATTAAATTTTTTTGGTGGAAGCGGGGGTGGGATAATAAAATTGTTTTGTCGACCATTCCATAAATAATGCCTCTTTTGTGCGATATGGGGTGATTTGAATGGAAGTTCAAATATCTGCCAGAGGATGTCGGTTTCTTATATAAATCAAAGGTGATTATACGGTCGTCTAAGATGATCTTAGTATCCAAAAAATTAATTTCATTATTAATGCTATTTTCAAGGGTAAACTTAAGTCTTGGATGAAAGGAATTAAATGTTTGGAGTAAGTCGTTAAAATTTGAGCGGTGTGCGGCAAGCAGGATGTCATCTATATATCTATAATAAATGGGAATTTGGAATCGAAAGCGTTTTAGTGCAAGTGTTTTCAAGTCTTGTAGAACAATGTCAGACATCATGGGGGAAAGAGGAAAACCCAAAATGGGCGTACCGAAAATCTGCTTATAGTTAATGTGATTGTGAAGGAGAAAAAGGTGGAATTAAGTATGAGTTTGGTGACACATAAAAATTCATCAACAGGAATAGCTGTATTCTTATAAAAAATAATAAAAAAATAATAAAAAAATAATAATTTAGATGTTAAATGTGATTTCGGTCTTAAAAATGCTCTATAATGTCATAATTTCAAGAAATTTAAGATTGTACAAAATGTTCATTACAATCTTGTAAAAAAATTTCCTGATAAAATTCTCGGATTTTCCAGGTATTTTTATTCAAAATTTTAGTTAAGATTAGAGAATTTTTTAATACAATTTGAAATAAATTAGAGTGCAAGTAACACAAATTATAATAAGTGGACCGTTGATGATTAAATCAAATTAATAAAGTAAAATCAAATACATCAAAGCTAGATATGCCAATTAATATTTCTAGTAAATTTAAATAAATATTTTAGTTAAAAAAAAACTGCGCATCGATTATCATTGGATCGTTAAATTTCAATAATATAATGCTACCAGCATCTTGAAACACTGTAAAGAAATTTTATTGCAAAAAATATTACATCAGCTATGATTTGAATTGGGAACCTCCCTCTCTCCGAGCATCTTTTCTAATCTGATTACCACATAATATTTATCATTAACATTAACATTTACATTTTTTAGTTTATAAACTGCGCGCCAATTATTTGGCCGTTGGATTTGAAACGCAATTCTAAACTGAAATTAGAATAATAATATCACAAAGTAAAATATAACAAAATAATGTTTCAATAAAATTTACAGTGTTTTAAGATTATTGAAATTTGACGATTATTTTAATTTGCGATGTTATTGTTCTAATTTCAATTTATAGGATTGCGTTTCACGTCCAATAGAAATGCCATTTATGAACTGAAAAATGTATTTAAATTTACATAGAGATATTATTAAGTTAAGATCCAGCCTCGATCGTATTTGGCTTTGCTTTACTAATTTTATTGGGCTTAGGGTTCAAATAGAAAAAGGTGGACGAATTGTTTAATTGACATAGGAGGATACTTTAATAACAGCAATACTGTTACGCACGAGCAAGACAAGCTCGTGGAGAGCGAACACTACACACAGCGCGCGCGGAAACAGGGCATAAAATAGAAAATATAGTAACGGAAAAATAAACTATCGCATATAGCAGTTCTGTCAACAGAAATAAAGTAAGGTGACTAACATACGTTGCATATTCCAACAAATTTGATTTACAAACAAATTACTATATTGTAAATTAGTAAAAGACAGGGATTTTACGAGACTATCCTTTTTTTATAATTGAAGTCGCAAAACCTATAAGATAATAGAAAGATTCAAAACATAGTATTAGTAAAATACTTTTTTCTGATGTGTATTATCTTTTACTGACATCCATTTTTTATAGAAATTCACGAATATTTTATTTAAGTTATTAAGTCATTAAATATAAAATGTTCGATTTTAAATCAAAAGTTTGATTCATTATAAATTTTAATCTCAAATAAGAAACGATACAATTAATCAAAATATATGCCTAAACTCGATACAATTTTGTTCTTAACGATAGTTTCTTTATGCTAGCAATGAAGAAGTCTGGAGAGCGAATGGCAATAAAATCGCAAAAGGCATTTTCCGTAGCTTGTTGAAAATTGAATATTTTTCAAACCAATAAGAAAAGGCTGGGAGTTTGGGCGCGGGCGTTAGTGCGCAAAAATTAAATTACTTGGTTTTAAATACTTAATGACAGATGTGATGTAATCTTCTGTCTTTATTATTTGAACGGCTCAGCTTCGAACAACAGCGATATATAATTAAATGACCTTTCTCCACTCTCTGTCGCATGGGATGAGATGAGAATATATCCGTCATCTACTGTTAAATGGAGTGACCTATTCTTATTGTCTGCCTAGACATCAAAACTTCCTTCAAAAATTCTTATATTTAAATAATCTCATTCCTATTCAATTACTCATCCAGACAACATAAATTTTGTGAGACCTCTTACTTTTAACTTTAATTTTTAAAATAAGAAAGGGAAAAGGCTAATGGGAATCGGCGTGGTAATTAGTGTTTTATTAGTGCGCAAATTGTTAATAAATAAAATTAATTTAATAGGTGTTGCAATTCAATTTATGTACACATTCTTTTTACAAAGATTTGGAAGTGGATCTTTGTGTGCCTTGATGATATTTCGTAACTTGTTGACTCCATAATATGCTACTCTCATATCTGAAACGCCCACAACCTCCCTAAATTTTTCCGAATAACTGCCAAAATATGGAATGACAAACCAAGAATTAATAATTTTCTCATCTAAATGTAAAATTTTTTTTATTCTGTGTTTTATTATTAAAACTAGTGATTAAGTGTCTAATTCTGTTAGAAATGGTCTTAAAAATGAAATTGAGTGGATAGTCATTCTCTAATAAAATTTTGACAATTAGTTCCAAATTTTTTTGATGAAAAGAAAGATAACATAAACATTCTATCAACCAGCCCAATAATCGTGCTTCTGTGATCACCGATCATAGAATAATCTCTAACCATGATTTTGATTGGGATAATGTAGAGATTTTGGATGTGGAAAGGAATTTGAACAAAAAAGATTAATCTCCGAAATGATCAATATTAAATCTCAAAGTAAAGATTTAAATTTGCAAACGGACACGGATTCTCTTGACCGAGCTTTTCGTGCCTCTCGAATATTTAGGATATTCATTAGTCATCATATATTTTTCATTATTTATTATCATCTCTTCCGACCTTGTCAAAATAAGACTGTAACGTATACTTCGCATTCAGCGTTTGACTTTCTCCTAACACCGACGTGTTGTGTGTGGTATGCCGCTCGTTTAAAGCTGAGGATGTGATCTGGCTGTTGGTGGTGAGTTGTCTGCATTACATTTAATTGCCTACTCAATCGGTCTATAATTTTGGTTTTGATATCTTAGGTTTCATTTCACATTTTATAGAATTGCTCCAGTCTTCCAAAAGTTATCGGTACAAATTACAATAAAAACAATCAGACAACTCAACTTCGTGACAGCCACATCATACTTGAATAACTTATGCGTATTTCTATTGTTTTCTATTGTTACTGAAGATGACCAAAACGTATACCTATTAAATTAATTTTACTTATTAACAATTTGCGCACTAATTATCGCGCCGATTTCCATTAGCCTTTTCTCCTCCTTGTTTGAATCATCAGGAATTTAGAATTTCCGTATTTTTAATTTTTGAATATTTTTCCTTGCAAGAAGTAATCCAATGCCAGTAGTCACTTAGTGCAAGATCTGGTAAATACGGTGAATGACTGACAGAATTTCCAAGTCCAGCTCCTGTAGTTTGAGCAGCGTTGTTTGCGCAATCTGCGATATCTGATCGAGGATTATTTTGCAAGAGAATTAGCCTATCTCTATTAATCAATCTCGATTGCTTAATCACAAATTCTTTAATCACTTCGTCCAATTGATTGCAATAAGCCGTTATAGATCCGCTGTAATTGATTGAGGTTTCCAAGTCCAGCTCCTGTAGTTTGAGTGTTGTTTGTGCGACATCTGATCGAGCATTATCTTGCAAGTGGATTGGCCTGTCTCTATTGATCAATCTCTGAAGCTGTAGTGGGTAATATCAGCGCTGAACTACCATTCAACCATTGTGCTGCTTGCGATTGTACAATTGAAAAGAATCTATTTTTCATCACACGTAACAATATGATATAGAAATGGTTCGCCTTTATGCCATAACAGCAAAAAAAGACAAGCTTCAAAACGATTTCTTTTCTGACGCTCGTTAAATTCATGCAGAACCCATCTATCCAGCTTCTTTACCTTGCTGATTTATTTCAAATGGTTCAATATTATTGGAATAGTAACGTCAAACCTTGTTACTAATTTACGCGTATTTTGAGATGTATCCGCTTCCATTATAGCTCTCAGATCATCATTATCCGTCTTGGTCTCAGATCCATGTATCAGTCATTTTCAAAATTGAAATTGCCAGAACGGAACTTCTCAAACCATCGACGTGCCTTCATAAATCATTCACACCATAATGTGCATTCATTAACAATTCATTCTCACCAAACACATTGTTGATGGGAATGTCATGAGAGCGTCGGACTCGTAAGTAACGAGTCGCGAGTTCGAATCCACGCATCCCGCATATACGGATTTTAATCCGTGATACATGTCATAAACCTTTTAAGAGATTGTTTGATATTGTGCGTATGCCTCGTTAAGAGGTTAAAATTTGGTACTACGACCGGACACCTGGCCAATAGGAATCTGGTATTCTGAAAGCATGATATATTGACTGATTACCAGTCAGAAATCCACAAGCCAAAAAGAAAGAAAGAAAAGACATTGTTGATATTTCGAGTTGTCTATACTGCATTGGTTCCACGACGGAACTCATACTCGAAAGTAACACAAATTTTTTATTTATCCATTTTTCACAAGAATTGATTGAAAAAGACAATTGGAAAAATAATCACGAACTAAAACGTATGTTTAACCCATTTCCGCCCACCGTCCTTTCTAAAGGACAGCAAACATTGTATTCTAATTTGACCGCTGTAGCGTAGTTATAAATTGTTCGTAATTTTCGATCTAGTAGCTGGTAAAGTACAATTAGACGATTCCAAAACGGCATAGAATGAAAAATTGTGTTTAGTATTTTCTGAGATATCAGCAGTGAAAGTTGAGCAATTTTTTCGAATAATTTTTTGCCATACTTTGGTTAGGAATTGCAGGTTTATCTTAATGAGTAATTATATTAAGTAAATTCTAATGATGGGGTTTTGTTTATAAATGTTCATAATATTTATAAAAACAAAATTCTCATCAAAATATTTCATGAAAATATGATTTATGCTATCTTAAACTTTTACTGTCCTTTAGAAAGGACATTAGGCGGAAACGTAGGTAAATTGTCTAAAAAACGCTCAGCAGCTTCAATTTCAAAAAATGTCTGTTCTGCTCCAAAAAAGTTAAAATTTAGTGGCAAGAACTGTTTCGAAGGTTTGGAGGAAGCTGTAAACGAATTTTTTGACGATGAAATGGACGGAAATCTTTCAGAAATGATAATCCACCAGACTTGGATGAACTTACTGACAATGAGGAATTGGATGAAAATGAAATCTTAAACCAAAATAACCCAAGAGACATTCCTGGTACTATTGAAGTTTTTGGGAAGATGCTGAAGATGTTTGTATGGCTGAAGGTACGGAGGAAAATTCAAAAGAAGAGCTTGATAAAATGATTAAGGCATCCAACATTTATAATGAAAAAGGTAGCTATATAACATAATTATATTATCATAAAAGACAAAGCAACTGAATTCAACATAATTATAGACAAAACTAGTGTAAAGTGGAGTATAAAGGGAACACCCAAAAACTTCGTTGAAAATCGAACTCCATTCTGAGTTGAATCTGGCTTATTCGAGAATTTGGAAGAATTAATTGAGTACGAGTTGTTTTGGAAGCTATTTTCTATGGACTTGCTGGAAATGATTTGTGAACACAGTCTGTGAAATATGCTCGACTTAAAAATAACCAAACATTCCAACTTGATATTCATGAGCTCAAAGTTTTCATAAGCATACTTTTATTCAGTGGCTACCATACACTTCCTGAGGAGAGGAATTATTGAAATGTCGACGAGGACCTTGGAGTAAAGCTTGTCAGTGATGCTATGAGTCGCAATCGCTCTCTGGAAATAAAGCATTATCTCCATTTCGCTGACAACTCCAAAATTTCTCCACAGACAACTGATAAAATGTATAAGGTGAGACCACTAATGGATAATATCATTAAAAACTTTCAACAATGGGAATATTTCCATGAAAAATTATCCGTTGATGAGTCTATGATAAAATACTTCGGGAGACATAACTCTAAGCAATTTATCAGAGAGAAGCCAATCCGTTTTGGCTATAAAAACTGGATGTTGTCGAGCTCTAATGGATATTGCTATGACTTTGATATTTATACTGGAAAGGATGGCAATTCAACACGCCTTACGTCTCTTGGAGCCAAAATTGTTTTAAGATTTGTGACAAAAATTCCTAACCCATCCAACCATATCGTCTTTTTTGATAACTTCTTCAAAACATATCCTCTAATGGCAACATTAAAAGAATTTAATATTCGGGCAACGGGCACTGTAAGAGAAAACCGAATGAGAAAATGCCCTATGAAAACCAACAAAGAATTCGCCAAGACTGATAGAGGAAGTTTCGATTACAGATTCTCCAATCAAAACAATATTTTGGTTGTGAAATGAAATGACAACAGCGTTTACAATATGATATCTAATTACGATCATATAGAACCTGTGCGCCAAGTAAAGCGTTTCAAAAAAGGAGAAGGAAAAGTCAATATTGGTCAACCTTTGTTATACGGCAACTATAATGATAGAATGAAGGGTGTTGATGAAACTGATGGTAGCATAAATTGCTATCGCTGCTCAATACAAGGAAAGTGCTGGTACTGGAGAATTGTTATCTATTTATTTGATTTGGTTGTTAGTAATACTTGAAAGTTATATACAACAGTGAACCAAAGCATTCTAAAATGTCTCAGTTGAGTTTTAGAAGGGAAATAGTTCGCACCCAACTACTTAGTGCAAGACGCTTTGTTCCTAAAAAACCTAGCAGCGATCCAAGAGACTTTGTTGCCAATACTCGTAATCATATCACACATGTACCTAAAAAAATGGAAAAACAGTTGAGATGTTTCGTATGCAGCAAAAACTACTTATCAATGCAAATACTGTACCAAAGCTTTGTGTATAAACAAGGATTGCTTTGAAATGTATTCTAGCCATCAATAAATTACTTATTCTAAGGACTTTTCAAAAATAATCTAATATTTCACTGTATAATATAAATTCTTTCAATAAAATATATTAAAAATTTGCAGTACATTTTTTACCTACGTTTCCGCTCACCGTCCTTTCTAAAAGACATCTTATAACTCGTAAACCATAATAGATAGAAACAAATGGTTTTCAGATTTATAATTAGGAGGTCAAAATTACCCCAAATGAAAATTTATGTTGTTAT
Source organism: Cephalotes varians (assembly GCA_037157785.1). NCBI lineage: Eukaryota > Metazoa > Arthropoda > Insecta > Hymenoptera > Formicidae > Cephalotes > Cephalotes varians. The sequence continues at coordinate 133,243 of JANQDE010000237.1, read as the reverse complement.
TCCAAAATTTTCGATGTTTGGGCGGAAATGGGTTAAAAGAATAATGATGTACCTTTACAATAAAAAAACTAAAAATCAAAATGAAATATTAGAGATATCGACTCTTAAACTTACTACTTAAGAAAATCGGACATTTCATACTTAATGAAATACATGAATGTGTGCCATGTTTATTAATCGATTGACATTCTACATTATCAAAGAAAAATGATTAAAGTGATAATATATTCAAAGAGAGGTAGAATTTATATTTAAAAGTAAAATTCTAAAAATGTTCCTAAGTACCACTAATAAAATTTCATGAAAATTACTTATGGACATGGCATGTTGCCCACCTGGCTATAGAATCCACGCGCTCATTGCCCTTAATATCCATATAGGATGGAATCCAAGCCAATTTAATAAAATATCCCAACATAAAATATGAAATTTCCACCTAATCAGAGAGATAAGATAATTAGTACAACTTTTCATCGAGGAAGACAAGAGAACGTTTTTAGCGTCTGAAAAAATTGTGACACTCCGATTGCCAGAGCTTTCTATAAGAATGAGAGATTAATAGAGGATCCATGCCTCTGCGGAGAAGATAAAGGTGTCAATCAGGAGTTTGTGTTCGATGGCACGGTTCGGAGAAAAAACTGTTGCTCCTATCGACGTCCGCCTTATCTCCGTCAGTATATCGAGATTACCAATTACCTTACAATAAAAAGAACAGAGACCTCCTTGAACCTCTCCCAAATTTCATCCGGGAGGGAGGGTTAGAATGGTTGATCCTCCCAAGTGAAGAAAAGGGATTGAAGAAAGAATATGAGGAAAGGAAAGCAGAAAATCAAAGCAGAGAATTTATAGCTGAATAAAGATAGATGACTAAGGATTGATCTATATGATGTTTGGCATATTTTTGAAGGATATAAAGTTTAGAAGAGGGGACATTTCTGAGCAAGTAGATTTTCCTCTGTAAGAAAGAAGATAATGGAGAACACATTTCAACTTCTAAAAAACGTAGGTAACCAGGTTGGGTCTTCTAGGAAAACTATTAAAAATGTATCGAGAAATCAAGAAATCGAACCTAAGTCCGAAGGAAAGTTCAAAGACCTCACACAAAAGAACGTTAACAGAAGTGGATTGTCGCATGCTTAAGGCTACTCTAATGATATTGCTGTCTTTGGATCTTGAGGAAAAGATGGTTTTGATTCAGGTTGAAGATTTGAACGCCATATTCAATGAAGATGATTTTTGAAGATAGAGCGATAACAATAAAATTAATAAATAGGTGGACTCCCACCAAGTGTCCAAAAAGGAGGTGATAATCTTTATCACGCTATATCCCTTCTTAATGAGGGACTTAAAGTGTTCCGCTTCGTTTGGTCTCTTTCTCTCTCTTCTGTCCTGGAAAATCCCCAAAAACCTAACACTGTTGACCTGGGGATCTTTGAATCATTGATGGCAAATTGCTTAGAGAAGGCAGATTTTTATGTCTTGATTAAGATTTTTGTGATGAGAGATCAAAGCCCTTCAAGCGAAGATTGCCCAGATGGAGATTATGAGCAGATAGATTGAAATGAAAGAAGAATAAACCGAGTGGGCGCGGAGGAGACCGTGTCCCATGAGAAGAAAATGATGTCATCCGCATATTGCAAAAATTCCTCGTTTAAGCAGCGATGTCTCTCAAATAGATATTGAACAATAAAGATTTAAGAATCGATCTCTAAGGGATGCTTTTATGTGTAGTGAAGGATTCGGATAGTTTTCTATTCCAAATCGGGCAAATATATCTTTCGTTAAGTAGATAAGCTCTATAAGTTTGCAGGTGCAGCTAGAGATACCTAACGCCCGTAGGTCTCAAATACTGGAGATAATCAAATTGCGGGTTATCAAACGCGCTCGCGATTGTAGAGACCTTTTTTAGAAATGCTTGTTGAATTCGATTTGTGAGAATAACCAAGTAATTCATACAAGAGCGAGAATTCCCGATTGGACATCCGGTAAGAAGAAGGAAGGTTTCACAAGCTATTGCAGTCTGCGGTAGAAGAGACCGGGATAAGTTATCATACGGAGTTAGTTGTAAAAAAATTTATCATTCAATCAATATATGCCAGAAAATTATTTTTTTATATACTGTAAATTGCTGACGTATATATTAATTTATGGTGCAAAATTTGCGCCAAAAATGTCGCGTATATCACTTATAATAGCTTTTAAAATAAAGTTGAGTAAGCTTTTCTGATCTCCTATTTTGTCTTTTTTGTTAATTTTTGACATTACCAATCACAATTTCACTGCAATCGTGCAATCGCAGAAAATGGCATGTCTTAAATAAGTTTTGGCTGCTGTCGTATAATCATTATTGTAACAAAATTTATGAATATAATTTCTTACTAAAAAAAAAAGGCCATGTGAAGTAGATTGTCCTAAATGAGCTTTTCTACTCTTCGAGAAAATCGCGTTTTCCATCTAGCGACACTGGCTTGAACAGTCGTTCAGAAATTACGTGAGGTTAAATTGTAATCACGGTACAAAAAAAAAAAAAAAATAAAAAAGGAAGATAGAAGTAAAATTCCGCCTGATATTATTTTGGAAGCCGTTAGAACAGTAAAAATACATAATTTATCTATCTGACAAGCCGCACTAGGATTTAACGAATTAATGAATTACTGTGCATTAAGTGGTTATTGCAAAAAGCCTGAATATGTAACTATCAACCTTGGAATGACAATCCACTCTGAGCATAGGATTAATTGTTATATTTTCACAGTTTTATTAAAAATTAAATAACTTATTTGTACAATATATTTAAAAATAATACATATTTTTTAATACCAAAAGAATGTAGGTGTATTTTAAGGTGTACATAATGTTTCAAAATCTTACATAGATTTTTTTTTCTAAAAATCGCTAAACAAAACTATGACAACCTGCCCCGATCTCCTTTATATCATTTTTTTGGAGGACTTTAAGGAGGCAAGACATAAAGGCAATAAGACGCAGGCCTTTACTATTTCCGATTTCAGAATAAAGATTAACAAGGATGCCAGGAGGAAAGGAATAAATCTCTCGTGAAAATTTCATTAAAGATGTTTAAGAATTCGTGTAACCGAAGTGGAATTGCCTGAATGATAGCGTAATTAATCTAGTCCAAGTCTTCGGCAGATTTTTTCTTTCGAAAGAAGCGATAACATTTCAAATTCCTGTAAGGAAAAAAGTTATCGAGTTAGACATGAGTGATAGGACGAGAAAGGCCCTCTACTTTTAGTTCCTCTAGCGAACCGTAGTCAAAATAAAGGCAAGATTGAGGGCAAATTTTATTCATAACTATCTTTTAAGATCGTGGCGTCGATCATGGCATCATCGGAAAGAAAATGACTTGCAGCTACGGATTTCTTTTTATAAAAACATAAATCTCCATGTTGCAGTAATGGGAGTCTTCTGTATAAAGCCGACTAACCCTCTTTTTCCTCCGCAAGATCTTCTGACAGCGAGAAATTTCTTTTTTATGCTATTAAGAGTAGTGTTGCTCTTGTAGATCGAGTGGCACCAGTTTGATCACGTTGCGATTGCCCACGCGTTGCAATTGATCACGTCGCGATTGACTACATTGCAAATGACTACAGTTCCTATTGAGAAATACCTTGTTTGACCACGATCCGATTGATTACGATCACTCATAACGCTTGAAATAGAAATGGACCCATATGGACAATAGATGTATAAATAGTAGTGGTTATTAGTTCGGCTACGTACTAACGAAAAAAATAACATATCCTACCTGCTTGGAACCTGCCTAGAAGTTGCAGCCTAGATAGTATATAATTACAGTATATAATTAAAATACATAAAATTGTATTTTAATGTGATCAGTCGAAATGTGGTCAATCGCAACGTGGTCAATTGCAACATAATCAATCGGGACTGTGGTCAATCGCAACGTGATCAATTGCAATGCATGGGCAATCGCAACGTAGTCAATTGCAACGTGGTCAATCGGGACTTGGAGCAATCGCAATGTGGTCAAGCGGGACACTCCCTTGTAGATCATATAAGGGGCGCGGTAGTCAACATCCTTCCATCGAATAATCGGACGAAAATGTAAAGATAGTTGAGTCATCATTAATAATCACCGAGTTGAAAAGATCAGAGGTCCTGAGTATAAGATCTCCCGTACAATCCACCTTTTTTTCACCTGAGTAATAAGCGTTAAAATCTTGTATGAGAGTATATTTAAAGGACGCTGCTGTAAAAAATAGATTATTGAAAAAAGAAAAAATGTTTGAAAAGAAAAAGTATTTGAATGTTAGGATGTCGATAGACATTGAAGACAACTAAAAAAGACTTCCAAAGAGCAAACATGAGGATGTAAGCAAAATCCTAAAATTTTACTTGAAAAATGGGAAAAATGACTATAGTCTATATTTAAGAGGCTTTGCATCCCTGATAAAGAGGCAGAGACCTCTTCTGGGATGGAAACATCCAATTTTACGCAATTAAATCCGAAAATTCTGATTTGCGAAAGAGGAAAACAAGAATTCTTAATGCAGCAAATAATGTGAAAATTGCTAGCCATGTGTTGCAGTTCAAGGATCTTACTCTCCCCCTGCAATTCCATTGGAAGACTCGCAAGAGACTCCGTGAAGGAAAATCTCTTACGGTCATGAAGCAAGTTATGCCCAGAAAAATCAGAGAAGACGCTATGAAAGAAAGGAGTGGAAGATCGTCCAAGGAGATTCTACAAAGATGAGGGAATTCATATAAAGTTTGGGAGGAATTCATCAAAGAGTGTACCAAAGAAAAATTAATAAATTGGGACCATTCATCAAGGAAAAATCTTAAAGATGATAAATACTATTTAAATCCATAGAAAAGTGAACAGATGAGAAATTGATTGTTAATCTGTTGAGAAAAAGAAGAAAATGAATTGCGCAAAGAGCGCAACGCCATTACCTTCGAAAGAAGAACGATCATTAGAATATAGAAAGAAGTTCCTCCTGGGATTCTCAATCGAGGTAGATTGAGGGGAAAAGTTGTGAGGAGATGGGGTTTGGATAATGACACGGATAATGACCAAAGGCTAAAGCGAAACGGGCATGAGATTTTAACAGGGCGAAAGGCGGTGACTGAAAAAATAGACACAGATAAATAGAACCTACGATTAATGCCGTCAGAATGGGGAGAAAGATTAGTGAGAAGTGAATCTGTTGGATCCTGAAGGAGGGGAAGCGCGAAGGGGGAATCGATTGGGTGTTTGGGTGAGAGTAGGATATTTATAGAAATCAAATCTTGAATTTGACGAATTTGACTAGGAGGAAGTGACCTTGATGTTCTGATAAATCTTTTAGCATCCACAATTGAAATGTTTTCAGCGGAAGCAAGGGTTACCATTTTATGTTCAACCATTTTATGTTTAATCACTTCCTCACATTCGTGTGAAGTCGCGAGATGATTGCCTCCACAATTAATGCACTTGGGGAGGGGGAAATTCTTGAGATTCCTCCCCGAATCCATGTTTTGGTTTATCACAAGTTATACAGTGGACTTGACTTTTGCATGTCTTGCTGAGATGGAAACGCGGAAACAAGAGAAACATATTCTAGTTTTAGGGATGAAGGAAAAGACTGAATATGCAATTAAAAAGGTAAAAGAACTCACAATTTCTCAGACCGTGCCCTCCCCTTATCAAGCAGAAGTTCACCAGCAAATTTCATGTAGACAATACGAGAGGGAAGATACTTCTCTGTTCATTTTGACTCTGTAATTTAAATGCATTTCCCGGATCTTGATAAGAGAGGATATCAGAACTCTTTAATAGAGTCGAGCATGAAGTCTTGGGGGATATCACGAATGATGCGCGTAGAACGCGATGCAGGAGTATAAAAGTCTTGAGTTTGCAAAAGGAGCGTTGGTCGTTATTAACTAATCTGTTGGAAACCTCGCATCCACGCATCTCGGCAAGAACTTTATTTCGATCGACCTTTTTGACCTCTAAAAGATCGTTTCGCGGAAAGATCTGAGACAAAATCTTGGAGATATGTAAGGGATGTAGAGGAGACGATGATTCTTCTCTTTCTATCGATCGAATCTAGACTACGAAGGGAGGTTTGTTCTCCTTGCAATACTTGTGCGAAAGAGGGGAACCATTGAAAGAGGAGGTCATCGGATTGACGCCATTCGAGAGTGAGTTACTTGACATGCACTAGTGACAGAAATATCCTCTGTGACGGAAAAATTTCTAAGTGACGATTCAGCTATGTGGCCATTACAATTATCGAATAACGATGTGCAATATCTCGTACAAAATAAGCCTAACTGTAGGAAACAATTATCATATTTCAAAGATAATAATGAGAGATCATTCTCCAATACTTATTTCACGCGCATATTTAAAAACGGAAATATGCAACAGAAGTTGGCTGTTGGACTCGTCTTTAAAACAGAATTTTTTGCTTTTGTTATAAATTATTTGCAAGTTGTAACAATACTTTAAGTAATAATGGTTTTTGTGATTGGCAGCACGCATTTCGTCACTTGTCAAGACATGAGAAATGTTTAGAACATATACAGAATTTCGAAAAGTGGACTGATTTGATCATAGCGTTCAAAATGGAAAAAAACAATAAATTAATACGAACAGCATATACTTCAGGCAGAACAAAAACATTGGTACTCTGTAATTGAGCGTGTTTTACATGTCGTGAAATTTCTAGCCAAACAAAACTTAGCTTTCCTTGGATCTTCAAACTGTTTCAACCGGATAATGGCAATTTCTTGAAAGTTATAGAAATGATATCCTCAGTTCGATCCAATAAAACATGTCAAAACATAGTCTCAGGATACAACAGAAAAAAGATAATGAAAATATGCCTACATATTTAGGTCATGTTATCCAAAACGAAATAATTTCCCTCGTTGCAGATAATATACGATCGACAATATTGGATAACACGAGACAATCAAAATATTTGTCTGTGATCCTTGATTGCACACCAGATGTAAGTCATACAAAACAAATTACAGTGATAATTCGTTTCACAGTTGTGAACGGGAACACAAAAAATGTGCGAGATTAAGGAACACTTGGATTTCATCCCATCAATGATTCTAGTGGAGAAGATTTAACTACATTTCTTTTTAAAATTCTCGAAGATCACAACTTAAACATTCAAGATTTACGTGGTCAGAGTTACGATAATGGAGCGAATATGCGTGGAAAATATAATGGTGTACAAAAAAAGAGTATTAGATCAACTCCCGAACGTTTTTGTTTCTTGTGCTGCTTATAGCTTAAATTTAGTGGTCAATGATGTAACCAAAGTAAACTTGGAAATGAATTTCTTCAGTACAGTTGAAACAGCGTTTACAATTTTTTTTCAAGATCGATTAAAAGATGGGGAATTCTAAAATGTTACAAAATTGACGCTGAAATCAATCTCGTCTATAAGATGGAAAAGTAGAATCGAAGCCGTAACGATAAAACCATTACGATATGAGTTAAGCGAGATATACGATACTTTAATAGAATTGAGTAATGAAATGAACATCCAAACTCGTGAAGCACAGTGTTTAGCACAAAAATTCTACAATTTTAAATTCATATGCTCAACCATCATTTGGCACGAGATTCTATTGAAAGTAAATGTTGTTAATAAAATGCTTCAAGACTCCGAAATTAATATTTCTTTATCAGTAGAAGTTTTAAAAGATCTCGTAACCAGTTTAACAGATAAACGATCTGATGAAGACTTTGTCATGTATGTTAAAGAATTGGCTAAAATTATTGAAGCTGGTGAAGACTTCCCAAGTTCAGTGAAAGTGCATTTGAGGAGGAAAACAAAACAATTCAATTATGAACATAAAGACGAAACAATTACAGATGTTAAAAACAATTTTTAAATAAATTTTTATTTTAGATACAATAAGTTTTTTAAACGAACGTTTCGAGTCTGTTGAAACAGCACAATGAAACTTTTGATTTTTTGCGCCATAGTTCATTTCTTGAAAAAAAAATGATTAAAGAGCACATTTTGAAACAGTGCATAAAACTGCAAGTAAAACTTTCAAACAAAGCTGGAACGGAAAGCGATATCGATGGTGCCGAGTTATACAATAAAATTTGTATACTCTTGCAAGGAATGCTAATATCCGAACTTAAGTGCAATGTTGAATTAGTTATTAAAAAATAATTTGCAACAGGTGTTTTCGAATTTTTACGTAAATTTACGATATATATATATATATATATATATATATATATATATATATATATATATA
>JANQDE010000237.1:104450-123978 GCA_037157785.1 Cephalotes varians | reverse complement strand
TATATATATATATATATACACGTATATTATTAACTTTGCCAGTCACCGCAGCTTCAGGTAAAAGATCATTTTCAAAACTTAAATTGATAAAAAAATTATTTGCATTCGACTATGTCTCAGGAAAGATTAACAAATTTAGCAATTGTTTCAATCGAGCATGAAATCAGCAATAAATTGGAAATGTCAAAACTTATTAAACAATTTTCTGAAATAAAAGCGAAACGTAGATGTTTCGTTTAAAATTTTACAATAAAGTTTCATATTAACTTTATTTCAATTATTAAAAAATAAATTTTATTATTTTAATTACGATCAATTATTAAAGAATAAATTTTATTATTTTAATTACGATCTTTCACCTGAAGCTATGGTGACTGGCAAATTATAATATTTTAACAATATTCATAATATTCTTACATAAAGATTCGGAAACACCTGTTAAAAATTAATGCAATGTTTATTTTAATAGTGCAATGATTTTATTTTATTGTGTTTAGAATATAATATATGCAATTCAGATTTTCTTAACTATTTATGTATTCAATGTTTTATGCACATGTGTTAGTAGAAAAAAGCGGTGGTGAGACGCTCTGCCGGACGCAACAAGCTTTTGAAACGGTTCTGGGTGCACGATTACAAGTTGAAAATTTGTAAAAAATTATAACATAATATTATTAAGCACCAAGATCTGCTTTGACTAAAAAATAGCTTTCTCGTTTACGAAATTTTATTTTACCTATCAAATAAAGTATATATGAAGTTTCATAAAAATTGATCATGGGAACTATACAAAAGTTTAGCCGCCAATAAATATATTCTTATGTTTTCTAGAGTAAGATTCGATTGTCCCTGTTACTAATTGATCAATTTAATATAATATTATATACAGTGTTCTAACATATTCATTAACATCAATAATAAATTGTTTGATAATTTAATTTATATCACGTATTCTTCGACTTCGATTTAGAAGTGTATTTCAAGACTGACAAATAACGTACAATTTGTATGAATTGAAAATTGTAAGATTTATATAAAATTATTATTAGACACTAAGATTCGCTTTGACCAATATAAAGGCCTTCTTAAATTGTATTAATATTTATTAAATTATATTAATATATAATTTTTTGATTGGTTGATCCAATGGAAAAATTCCAAGCACCTGCTGTGAATAATCAATTGCAATCCATACAGCATAAAAATCATTTAGAGACATCTCAGAAGAATTTTATCTGATGGAATTGAAATATCTCATTACCATGCGAAATGTTTCTGCAACAGCTTTGAGACAGTTCTGAATATAAAATGTCTGCAATTCTTGCATTTGAAATGTTATAGAAAGGTTTTTAAAAGGTTATTAAAATATATCAGAAATATTGCTTATTAAAATAATTCTGAAACCCGATTTCCTTAAATTAATTTTATACAGAATTAAACAGAATTATACTTTCAAAATATATTTACTTTCATTAATTTTTATTTATTTGGATTATCTTAAAATCCAATTTTAAGGTTCACCTTTAAAGAATCATTTAATTAGATATGTAAAAAATCTGATAATGCTTTTTTTATCCTATGTTGTTTTTTATGAGAAATAAGTCCATCTGGTAGTGCCGCTTACTGATCACGGGTGAACAACTTGCAAAATTATTTCATGTAATATTTCAAAGATGATTCAACTAAAAGTTTTGAAAAATTATTTTCATATGAAAGATTTCAAAAATATTTCTATTGCAACATTTCGTATGATGTATTGCAGAATTCTTTCAGAATTGTTGCAAATAAAATGTTAAAATAATTTTAAAAGCTTTCTAAAAGTTTTTTGCAATAATCGGTGCTGTATGAAACATGTCAAACGATATGTTCCCTGTTTTCTAGAAGGGTTCGAAAAATTCTTGGCCCAACAAAGAAAACACATAATTTATAGCAAAATTTTTTTTATTTTTCAACGTAGTCCCCTTTTAGCTTATTTCAACGATATTCTAACTCTTTTATATTGTCTGTATAATACAATTTATCTAAATCTTCAAAATAAGTATTAGTTTCATCGATTATTTTAGTATTTGAGTCAAATCTCTTTCCAGCGAGCCATTTCTTCATATTTGCAAAGAGGAAAAAATCATTGAAGACTAAATTTGGGGAATATAGTGCATGTAGAATCAATTCGAAACGTAATCCATGTAATTTTTCGAAAATTGAGGTGTGAGCGGGTATATTGTGGATGATAAAAAAGTATTTTTTTTCTTTGCTAAATGAGAATGTTTGGCTTTAATAGCATCATTCAATTAATCCAATAATGCTGCATAATATTCTCCGTTGATAATTTTTCTTTTTTCCAAATAGTCAATACATGAAAATCCTCGAAATCGCCATCACCTTTTCGGCTGATGGAACTGTTTTCACTTTCTTTGAAACACTTTCACGCTTCTACTTATTTTACCGATTGTTGTTCTCTGGTGCTGATTCATATTTCATCAACAGTGATGAAGCACCGCAAAAAGTCGGTTGGATTGCGTTTAAACATGTCCACACTTTTTAGAAATGTGATGTTTATGAACGTTTTTGACGTTTTTGATCGACTGTTAGTAAGCACAGGCAGATATCCATCGCACTGAAAGCTTTTTCATATGTAAATGCTTATGATAAGATGTAAACGCGATCATTTAAAATGTTTGTAATGTCAGCAAGTTTCCACATTTTCACTCAATCATTCAACACGGTATTATAGATTTTTTTCAATGATTTCGTTAATCGTAGCAGTTCTTGGGTGATCTGAACGTTCATCATCATTTATGAATGTACAATCACATTTAAATTCAACAGTCCATTTTTTAATAGTTGAAAACAATAGTGAAGACTGATTTAAAATTAAATTAAGCTCGTTTTTTATTTCTATTAGCGTTAAATCTTTTAAAACAAAATATTTTATTACTACGTGATATTCGACTTTATCCATTTTTAAAAAATTTGTTGTTTGTTTTACATAATCGGAACAAAAAAATTAATCTGTTAGAATTTTGTAGTAACCTTCTGTAAGATCAAACTTGTCAAAAATTATAGCAGTTTGTGGGGAACTACCGTTTCCACATTTTCGCCGTTAATGAACTGCTATATAACTCGCATAAATAGTAAAATCAATCGGTGACTGTAGCACAGTGGTTAGTGCGACAGCTTACATTTCGGAGAATCCAGGTTTGATTCCGCATAACGCGCCATAATATTTTTCTCAGTAACAAACAGCGATCCTTATAAGTTTGATATTTCCATCTCTGTATCAGACTAAGAACTTTTCAAATTACTCGTATTAACTCTATAAATTCAATGACCACAGCATACGATTTCTAAACTATTCTAACGATATTGTTGTGATATATGTTTAGTTATCCAAGAAGCTATTCATCAATTGTTAGTTTTGAATCAAGTAAATGCATTGAATTCAATTAAACTACTTAGATAGCAATTAACTTACTAGTTTCGGTAGAAAAATACAGTGTTCTCTTTGAGCCAACCAGAACAGCATCGTTCAAATTTGTCGCTTCCAGCAATAATAAACCACCCACATCCAGGTCGAAAGTTGAGGCTACCTTTTCGAGCTCATGATACGTGAAAGCAGACGTCAAGAGATTATTGGAAATTACTTGATACTCTATGTCTAGCTGGTATATTTCTGAAAATCAAAGTTTGAAATCAGCAAAAAATAATCTCAATCTAAAAATTTTATTGATTCTTACATGCACACACATGCATGCACGCACGCATATTCATTTTTTCTTCATTGATATTTTTTATTTCATGACATAGGATTGAAATGATGTAAATGCTATTTTTTCAATTCATATTTTGTTCAAATGAATTAAAATGGATTAAAATTTTCAATTCATTTCAATCCAGTTTTGTTTGCTGAGTAAATGCTATTTTTTCAATTCATATTTTGTTCAAATGAATTAAAATGGATTAAAATTTTCAATTCATTTCAATTCATTTTTGTTTGCTGGACTTAATGCGGGATCTAGGCGCAAAGCGAACAAAAATCGGATAAGAGCAAATTATAGGAGTTGGATGGACAATCCTGCATCAGACGAATAGAGTCTGATAGTAAAGTCGATAGGTGTTTTGGGTCTTCTCTCAAAAATCAAGCAGTACGCTCTGATTATATACTTATTGCCGTCCGAATATTCTTGCTCACTTCGTTCTCTAACTAAATCGGTCTGATAACTAATTCGATTATGAAGAACATTACGGTCATGAATTTTTCTGATCAGAATCAAAAATAAAATTAGAAGAAACCTTTTTTTGCAAAACGGAATTAAACACCCGGTGTTAGAAAGCCGAGAACGTGCGGCGTAAGGAAACCGAGAACACTCGATTAAGTCAGGAAGCCAAGAATGTCCGACATAAAGAAATCGAGAACGCTCAGTCAAGTCAGAAAGCCGAGAATGCCCGATCAGAATAGGAAGTCGAAAACGCCCGGCATAAGGTACCGAGAGCACCCGGTCAGGTCAGGAAGCTGAGAACGCTTGGCACAGGAAACCGAAAACATCTGATTAAAACAGAAAGCCGAGTACGCCCGACCTGACTCAGGAATTCCGAGTACACGGAGTCGAGAACCGAATCTCCCTGCGATTCGACGCAAAGTCCCATATATATATATATATATATATATATATATATATATATATATATATATATATATATATACCCGGAAAAAAGCGTGAGCGTCCCCCCACCAGTCAGTAATTTTATTTAGGACCATATCGCGAAAGAAAAATAAAAGGCAAGGCAAAAAAGGAGCCCAATAATAAAATATTAAAATCCTGATAACGGTCTACCGTTACAATTTATTTTATTTATAATTTAGTTTATTAGCATTAAAATTAAAATTTATTTTGTGATGTTACTATTCTATCTTCAGTTTAGGATGGCGTCGCAAGTCTGATATGGATGCGCAGTTTATAGAACTGAAGAATGTATATAAAATTTACATAAAAATATTATTAAGCATCAAAATCCGGTTTGACTGAATAAAGACTTTTCTTCCTTTATTTATTCACGTAAAGAGCTTCTCCAGCTATAGATGAAAAATCATAGAACTATAATATAAAACTTGATCAAATTTTGAGGATAACTAATAAAATTAATAACTAATAGACATTCCTGAATTTTTTCCGGATTTTTAGATCGTATAATTTTTTAAATATTTCTCTAAAAATTAATATCTCGTGAACTATTGCGAAGTTCGCAAAATGATAGAGGATTTTCCTGTTCAGTGAGCCTGCTCTACCAATCCGAGAGAGAATTGTTGAGACTATTACGGGACACCCTGTACATATGTATACACACATACTAATATGTACTAGCGCGTAGAACATGTATAGAAAGATACAAAAAGAAACAAAAGTAACATCCAAAGATAATAAAAGAAGACCCAGTTAGCCTTTTTTTATTTATCTTTGGATGTTACTTTTGTTTCTTCTTGTATCTTTTTTTAATTTTTACCATTTCTAACTTTTCACTATATTCACTAAAAAATATAAAAGTTGATTTTTTCCAAGGAAAATATCGGGATAAGGAAAAAGTCTTTTTACAAATTGCAGATGGAGATCTGGTTAATTTTTGGCATAGCACTATTAGTTTTTTAGTTATTACATATTGTTGCCATAAAATTGCCGTTTTATAGAACTGTTACGTCCTGAGGACTCCACGATTTCCTCCTTTCAAGGACGGCTGATAAGATAAGCTATTAGAATAAGAAACTCGAGCGTTAACGGTTATCTATCAAGCGGGCAATAAGCCCGATAGAGTTTTCCTTTTTATGATTGTTTATCTCGATAGAGTCTTCCTTTTATTTTCGGTATGTCGGTTATCTCATATACATATGTCAAACGGAACCTTCCAGAAGAAACCTAAATAAACAAACTAAATAAGAGCGCGATTTAACAATTCTCGTTTGATCTACATGTAAATAAAACGGGTACCAAGATGTGCCAGGGACACTGAATATACAAGAATAACAATAAAATAATATCTAAATGCGAGATGAAAAACATTTTTCAAGCGAAATCGAGCATTAATAATGGGGCGGCGAGTGCTGTGAAATCGTGTCAACATATGCAGGAAGGACGAATGCATAAACTTTTATTGGACCCAATAATTTCCAATCCCAAGAGACAATAGAAACATGCTCTATCTATTTTTTTTTTTGAGCATGTGCATTCGTGTTTCCTGCAACCTCTAATAAAAGAGAAATCGCCGACAAACAAAAATAGATAACGCAAATAATATTCTTTGGAAGGTACCGTGAGACTCATCTTGCCCTCTCTTCAGGAAACGGGGCGGGCAAGTGAAGATCCGAACTTGCCAATAGATGATCGTAGAAAAATCGTACTACCTTGCAAGCAGTAATGAAACACCAATAAACAAGCGTATGATAGGATTTACGTTGCGGGTGGAGCCGAACTAATGTGAGAAGCTCCAACTAAATTTGGGAAAATCTAAAAATTTAATCACGAAGGAAGGGTATCCCACCAACTAAAACCTTGGAAACAACCAACTTAACCCATCCTACAAGAAATCCATCCTAGAAGACTCCTATATAAACCACGACATTTTGAGCTCTCACTCAGTTTAATCAACTCTCTTTCTTCGTCGACTCTCAATTTTCGTCGGCAGTCAACGCAGTCAACTCACGATTTAACTAGTTAGTTATTATTCAGTACAAGTGAATCTCAAGAAATCACCCAGCAGCTCCCGACGTCCAGCCGTCACCAAGCAGTAAGTTGCAATATCATACATATATATATCTTTATATATCAAATCGGTCCGCGAAATATCCCCGGGCTTTCCAACGGCTTTTGCTCTCAAAATTTCTCACTCAAGTATCTGAATTATCCCCCTCATCACTCCTTCTATTAATCCTTCTTATTCACCCAACAAAGACGTCAACCTATACGATGGACTGCATATCCTTTTTATTCACCCAACAAAACACGTCAACCTATACGGTTGACTGCATATCCTTTATCTACCCAACCATAGAAGTCAACCTACATGGTGGACTCTTTATCCTTTTCTATTCACCCAGTCTATTTCTTCCCTTTTGTTAATATCCATTAGAATGTTTGAGCAAAACATTTCCCGAAATTAAATAACCTTTTATTTCGATTTTATAAGTCCTTCCGAAAAGTAAATCTCAACAAAATGCAACCAGTTCGATTACCTAGAACAATGTTTCTTTAAATATCAGTAAATCGACGGAATCGACAGGCCGGCCCCTATATGTTTATTAAAATGAATTGGAATATTCAGAGATGTTAAATGAATTATCACATTTCAGTTTTCCTTCCCCATTCTCCTATCTTTTATAATTTCAATGCCATTTTTTTGAAATTCTTTCCTCCTTCCTCAATTACCTTCTCAAAGATAATCGACAGCCTACAAATGAATACAAGTATATATAAATACTTTTTCACCCTACTTCGCTTCACCGTACTCGTTCACACATTCACACATAAATACGATTGTAAAAAGTGCCTGACACTCTAACAATGTATTGCGATTACACAATAAGTATTTATATTTTTATATTTAATGTTTTACAATAAATTTTAAACGTTAGCGAAAGTCATTCTCACTTTTATTAACTAAATCTAACGACCTCGCCTTTTATTTCCTTACACTCGAAGATCGCATGTGGTCCAGTCCCGAGTTAAAAGGATTCCTTGACTCGAATTAGGACCGACGATCGCACTGCTCGCGGAAAAAGGTGTTATAGCGTCCTTTCGGGACGTTGACCCATATTCCAGAGCCATAAAAGTGCGTTCGACTCGCAGCACGCGCCTCTGTGCATATACCTGCGAGACAGTTACTGAATACGTCCTTCCATACCTCCTCCTTCTCTTTCCTTCCAATTTACACAAACAAAACCTTCGGGGTTTGGACGTAACAGAACATTTTAAGATAGATTTAAATAATATTGATGTATTCAATCAAATTTGAAAATAAGTGAAAGTTAGGAACATTTTCAAATTTTACTTTTTTATTATAAAAAGGGAAAAACGCTGCATAGGTCAAAAAAAATTTGTTATGGAGGTGCTTTAACTAGACAAACTGCAGCGAATTCGTTTCGTCGATTTGAAAATGGAAATTTTCATGTTAAAGTTGATGCTGAAGCATTTTGTTTTGATCGACTTAATGTGGAAAATATCGATGAAATCTTTCAAAAAATTGAAAATCGTCATGTGAGCAGTTACGATATAGCTAAGGAGCTAAACATTGATTATAAAACTATTTTAAGGCATTTGCGTTAAGGATACCCAGAAGCTTGATGTTTGGGTGTCACATGGTTTGAAAAAAAAATTGATGGACCGAATTTTCATTTGCGAATCGCTGCTGGACAAAATTGAATCATTTTTGAAAAGACTGATAAGGAATTAAAAGTGGATAACATACGACAATAATGTTCGAAAAAGATCGTGGTCGAAGCGAGGTGAGGCACCACGCAAAACTTGGATTGACGTCAAAAAAGATGATACTGTGATATTTGATGGGATAGGAAGGGAATCATTCACTATGGAGCTGCTGCCGTCAAGCAAAACGATTGATTCTCTACTGTCAACAATTAATGCAATTGATTCAGGAAAAGCGGCTAGAATTGATCAATAGAAAAGGTGTTGTCTTCCATCATGACAACACCAAATCACACACTTTGACAATTCGATAAAAATTAAGAGAGCTTGGCTGGGAAATTTTGATATATTCCGTATAGACCTGACCTTGTACCGTTAGACTTCCATTCAATTTTTGCAAAACTCTCTTAATACAGTAAACTTGACTTTAAAAGAGATCTACAAAAATCACTTGTCTTAGTTTTTTGCCCAGAAATCCCAGAAGTTCTACACCAATAGAATAATGGCAGAAAGTCATCGATCAAAATGACACATATTGGTTTAATAAAAGATTGTAAACAATTTTAAAAATGTGTTTCAGTTATGCTCCAATTTGTAAAAATATTTTTTCCTCAACCCAGTATTTCATCTTCTTTAATGTTCTAGAAAATATTTATAAAAAATACAGATTTCTTATTTTGATCTATTTTATAATATATGCAAAGTTCATCAAAATTGCTACTGGCGCATATTTTCTCGCAAATTAATGCTAACTTCAATATTTACATCATTGTTTTATTTTTATCAAAAACGTTTAGTTATAGATTTAATTATTCATAGATAGCAATATTGATTTCTGTCATGATTTCTAGCCATGAAATCTAGCATTTAAAATATTTTAAAAACTCATATCGCAAAGTAATTTGAATCTTCCCACGCAATGTACAATATCATAACAATAAAGTTATTAAATTTTTCGTTTGCACTTACCAGCGTTTTCGAACGTTCGTCTGATCTCATTTGCGAGCAATTTGGCGCGATTGTGTGAGAGTGCTGCAACAGTAATCTTTGTGGTGATTCTGATATCTAATTGCGACAATTCATCAATTCCGGAATAGGGAAGTTTAACACGAGGTACTGTTGTAGTGTGCCACCAGAGAGGTACACCAATACCTAATAATAATACTGCGAACGACATGCTCGCGTACACTCTGTATTTTTCTGAAACAAAAAATAACATATATATTCTAAAATTATGTAATATGGAATTACAAACTTTAATAAACTAAAGTATAAAAATATTTTTATAAATATATTTTATGAACATATTGTGCATATTATTTTCATCGATCAAAATAACACATATTGGTTTAATAAAAGATTTGTAAACAATTTAAAAAATGTGTTTCAGTTATGTTCTAATTTGTAAAAAGACTTTTTTTCCAACCCAGTATTTCACCTCCTTTAATGTTGTAGAAAATATTTATAAAAAATACAAATTATTTATTTTGATCTGTTTTATATAAACAGAAAATTTTATATAATGTATGTATATACGTATACTATATAAAACATTTAAAACAAATTACTTGAATAACTCATTTTAATAATAGGAAAAATGCTTCAAACTTGTTTCAATAATAGTTTTGGTTTGGCAGAGGAATAAGAATCTTGAGTTAAGTTTATCAAAACTTTTTCGAATGGAATAATATATTTTTCCATTTACTTCTTAATAGAAAGATACACGCAATGTATATTAAACTCACACGCACACTATGTAGCTTAAAAATGAGTATCTTAAAATGATTTGTCATTAGTTATGAAAATATGTAATATTAAAATATGGATTTAAAAAGAAAATTAAAAAAATTAAGATGAAAATTAAGATCTTGATATCCTGATACAACTTTCCAAAGTCATACTTACAACACATTTTTTTCAAACAATGTTTCTTTTGAAATAATTTGTAGGTATTTAAAGATATATATGTACGCACGCACGCACGCACACACGCAATCTCACATACACACAAAATCACACACATACAAGGGATCAGATTCATGCCACTTCCACGCAGTTGATCCTGGATAATGATAAGTGTATGAAATTTCGGCATTTGAACGGCCATTTTGAATGGGGATGTCGTAACGACTTAAAATTTTAGGAGTTTGTTATCAAAAGATTTTTCAAATGAGCTCCCACTCGATCCTTAGTCCAATTTAAATTTTTCAACCACTTTTACTTCTTTGTACCTGGGGGTAAGAGATGATCGGTATCCATATCAAAGGGTAGCTTTTTTGATAAATCAAAATACGTACCGTTTTTTGATATTTTCATTTTTACAAAAGTTATTTTAGTTATTAAGTTTCCACACTTTTGGTAAACCCTGTATAATGTACGTGTGCGGTCGCGTATTATTTACAATGTTACCGGAATTCTTTATTTACAGGCCAGCGGTTTTCGATGCAATCTCGCACAGGAGATGCGTACGACGTGATATCGACGGTTGCGCGGTTGACGTAATTGGCCCTGACGAGCAATGTGACGTTAGCGAGCCGCGGGCCGGACGAGATAGGCCGCAGCGTCTGAACGCGTAGCGCGGGCTCGCTCGGCGGCGCGCGGTTAGCGCGTCTCGGGAGCTCGTCGGTCAGCGTGAGTTTTAATTGACGTAGGTCGTATTGTACGCTGCGCGAGCCTGATGATGAAATGGGTATCGGCTTTCGGAGGGTGTTCGCGAGAGCTGAGGACGCTCGGCAGGGAACGCGTACTTGCGATTCTGGATTTATAGCTTGAGGAAGTCGAGCACTCTCGATGGAGAACGAGAATGCTCGATCTCGGTATTCAGAAATGTCAGGAGGTTGAATATTCTCGACAGAAAATGAGAACGCTCGATCTCGGTATTCGGAATTATCAGGAAGTCGAGTATGCTCGACAGAGGACGAGAACGCTCAATCTCGGTATTCGGAAATGTCAAGAAGTCGAGTACTCTCGACAGAGAACGAGAATGCTCGATCTCGGTATTCGGAATTATCAGGAAGTCGAGTATACTCGACAGAGAACGAGAACGCTCGATCTCGGTATTCGGAAACGCTAGGAGATCAAGTACTTTCGACAGTGAGAACGCTCAACGCAAAGGTTTTCGGTAGATTGCGGACGGATCACGAGAAGTTGGACTGTAAGATAAGTCGGCGATCCAGTCATGCAGATCGACTCGCTTTTACACACAAGCGATCGCCGACTGCCGCAAATCGGCGGCCGGCATCAGTATAGCCGCGCTCCCACCCTGAACGCTCGGCAATAGCAGCGACGGTGGCGTCACGGTGCGGCTTCGACGCGCTTCGGGCAGGCGGTGTTCGGGCCCGAATCGAACTTGGCCGTTAACGGCCGCGCGGTATTGGGCGTAAGTATACAAGTTAAATTCGCGTTATTGAACGCGACTAGGGCTAATAACGATAGCACTTCGAGCACATCGTTATATATTATTAATTTTTTTCTTAATTCTCCGTAAAAAATTATATTGTAAAATTATGTTCTCTTATGTATATTTTAATAGAATGAAAAATTTAATCACAAACAATTAAAAAGGTAACAATACAAAATTAATTTAATTAAAGTAAAAAAAATCATAAAAACTTGGCGCTGCTAGATCGAACAAGAAAAACAGTGAAAATAATTTTTATAATATAATAATTAATTTAATCTCAATACACTAAACAATAGACATAGAATATGCTGAATAGAAATTTAACTGTCGGCTTTCGCGGTTTTGATTGGGAGGAAGAATGTCTGGTCGGCAAATGGGTCCTCTTCCCTCTGCTGTGATGTCTTGTGGAACTCCTAACTAAATTAAGAGAAGCAAGTTTCCTGATCTTTGATTTCATAAATGATGTGACATCATAGCCAGGAGAAACTTTCTGTCCATTCTCAAGGAATTTATAAATAACGCCGTGAAAATTATCCAGAACTAGTGTAGGGACGAAAGTCTGATAGTTAATCTGTCCAAGACCATGGTCACGGAAAATGATTTCCACCAGAAAATACAAGCCATAGAACCCTTGAAGCTGTGGGGCAAGGAATTAGTATATCCCAACTCCATGAAATATCTAGTAGTTATTCTGAATACCAAGTTAAATTGGAAAAATCACATCTTGAAGAAAAAAGGAATAAATTTTACATCTCTTGTAGAAGAGCTATGAGTAAGACCTAGAGAATGAAACCCAGAGTTGCCTTATGGCTGTACAAGATGGTACTCTTACTGATAGATTAACGTAGTATTGGTCTGGTGGAAAAGATAGAGACTAGG
This sequence comes from Cephalotes varians, assembly GCA_037157785.1. Lineage (NCBI taxonomy): Eukaryota > Metazoa > Arthropoda > Insecta > Hymenoptera > Formicidae > Cephalotes > Cephalotes varians. Next base: position 111,288 of record JANQDE010000237.1, on the reverse strand, counting down.
AACCTACTCAAGAGTCTATAGGGTAGCTATCTGAGGGCTGTAGTAGAAACATGAAAACCATTCCAACGGAGGCGGTTAAAATAGCCCTCTGTTCTCCACTTCTCAGCTTATTGTCTGCTTAGCTAGACTAACTGCATACAAACTTAAATGTTAAGGTAAATAAAAAAACGCTGGCGTCTTCCAGAAATATCCTTTCACAGAGAAGCAAGCTAGAATTCCTAGGAAATACTAGCTAATAAACCTTTGATATCAACTAAAGTTGGAAAAGACCAGATTTCTTAACTAATCAGAAACTAAAACTCTGGTTCACGGATCAAATGCTAACGACGATTACGGAAACCTATAGACCTAGTACAAACTATAACGAGAGCATTCTTAGGACTAGCTATGGTTTTCCAGGCTGAGGTGCTGGTTAGGTACGCGGAAAATCTTATCGAACGAGAGAGACATAATTGCATTTAATATAATCGTATATCTATTCAGATAGCAGAGCAGTTATAATTGCCCTTATTAAGAACACTATAAAATCATCTGTAGTTTGGAACTTGTTGTGCCTCCGTGTAAGAGGCACGGGATTTTTCGGAATTCTTGCCAGATTAAAAGTTGAGACTCATAAACCACGAGAGAATCGCTCTATTTTTTATTTGATTTTTAATTTGATTTATTACTCCTTTAATAAAGATACATAATAATGTTAACAATCGTCATGTGATTATTCTCGCTTCGCTTGATTCGATATCATTCACTGGTACGTCGTGGCACTGACCTATGCGTAACAACGCTGAGTGTCTCGGGTTTCGGAGATAGCATATGATCACTCGTATGCTCGCGTACTTGTGTGAAACTCGGCGACGGCCTTACGTGACGCGTGTATTTCTGATTAAGGACTGCCCGCCGTTGGCGATTCTTCTTTTTAAACCCTATATTTCGGGTTATTGATCGGCCCGGGCGGTCATTGTCCCGGTGCTGATTAAGGAAATCGGTGGTTTATTGCGAAGGTATCAGTTCAAAGTCCGAGTGCAAGTGAAGACTTTATAATTGAAGTTCTAGCTAGCACTTTCGCAATCGCCTTCGTAAGTGGATCGTCTTACAAAAATCTTCCGCTTTCACAGTGGCTTTCGCGCGGTCACTAATTCTTGCTGCATAGACATTTCGGTTACTATGCGATCCCCTTATTTTAATATTTAATACTTATCTTATATAGCCTTTCGGGCTATACCATAACCCTTTCCCTGTTATTAAAGAAAAACGGAGTTTACAAAGTTTTTCTTATTTTTTTACAATATTACTTATTTTCTATACAAGATTTCCCGTTTACAATAATATAACATAATCGTTTATATATCTTAATTAATATCGCGTACTCTGACTGCGTTTTAATATTGGCCTCGGTAGTCTATACAATTCGTGGGAGTTATCTTCTATCGTTACAATTGGTTGTCTTACGTTCTTATTTTTATTTTTTTGCTGTATGATTATATACGCTCTAATGATTGTTACAATTATGCTATTTGATGCCATTGGATATATAAATTGTTTTTTTGTAAAAAATTCCTGTTCACTGTTTTCCATATTACTGTTTGTTTTTTCTAGTTTTGTTTTTAGTTCTCCTAATTCTGCTCGGTATTGTAATATACTGTCTGGCGTTTTATTGTTAGTGGTTTTTGGTCACGTAGGAGCGTCACGTTTGCTTCAGGTAGGTATGTTTCTGTCTCCGTTTGAAAGATTATTTCTCTAGACTATATTGTCACGTCTGGTGTTGTTAGTCTGCATTTACTCTTTAATATTATTTTGCCAGTATTCTTTATTATTTTTTCATGTCGTCCGTCGCATTCAATAACTATGTGTCGTTCGGCGACGATCGAATATAACCAAGTGTGGTTGGTTCATTGCGATCCAAAATTCGCTTGAGATTATGTTTTTTTACAGTTTTATAGATGATACTGTTGCCGTTGTATATACATTTGCACCTCGCATGGTGCGATTTGAATTCACACGGTATATTGGAATCGAGTGTGTGCATATATATTGCGAGTTATCCTTTACGCAGTTATCTAAGTCACTTTGTGCTAACTTGAGATATGTTAACTTATTTCTGTCGATCGCAATTAAGTTATTATTTATTTCCGTCGCGGTAAATACATTATCATAATCGTGTATCGGTAACGTAACTACGTTAATAAGGTCGTAGATAGGCTGCGCAATTAACGGAAAACGTAACATCGTGTACATGTTTGTTTTGTCACAGAACGCGGTTATCTCGGTATGCCTTTCGACTTTCGGCTAGCCAGTCCTCGGCGCGGACTTTGAAAGGGAAATATAATCCCTGCGGTAATTGCTGTGTCGCCTCTTTTAGTTGCGCGATTATTTCATCGGTGGGCATTAACTTAGGATGCATAGATCCCTTTTGGATATATGTAAGATATTCCATTATATTTTCCGTTGCATATTAGATCCATTATAACTGCTATAAGTACAATGTTCGTTTATTTCCTCTCGGTCTAAATACCTCATTATTTGCCTTTGTAATAATTTTTCGTTTCGATCAATTATAGTTTCTATGTTTTCTATATGCGCAATCGTCGTGTTTAATACAGTTATTTGGTTCTGTGTCACGTGTTGTAATGTCAGTTACTTATTTTGTAGTAGCTGTATTTGTTCATTTATTAATTTTTCATCGTTTGCGCCCATTGTACCGAATAACGATTTTGCTATTGAGCCTATTCCGTTTACTAGTCCTCTACGTCTGTTAGTCGGGGATCTGTAGATAGTTTGTATTTGTGTCATTATACTTTTTAAATRTTTTATTTCCTTCCCCGTTATGACTTCTATACGCCCGTACGCCTGAGTTGTCTTACAAGTTACCTCAGTTTGGTGCAGGTATTTCGTTATCTGCTCATATCTTTGCGTGAGAGTCGTGTGGTTTAGTTTAATTATTAGTTTTCATGTTTCCCTGGCGTAATGTAGGCAAAAAAATTTTTCAAAATATATTTGGGTTGTCTCGGAACTCTTGAATTTCATATGCATCATGAGCATCCGTCGCTGTGAGAACCGTGCTGGCGTAGCAGGTGATTAGTCTGAAATAAAATGTTTGATATCTTATACCGTCTCGAGTTATGCGTGGAGGCTCTTCTTCTTCCTCTATTTATTTAGTTGCGTTCGAGACGTTTAACAAGTAAGTGTTTTGTTGCCATGTGTTATGGTGTTTTTCATTCGTTTAACGGGAGGTTGTCACTTCCTCCCCCGAATAAATATCTATATCCCCTGTTTCCTGTGGTGGAGGAGGAGGATATTTTTATTCYGGGATTACCCCGGCTAGTGGATGACGTGGTGCCTGCTGTTGTTATGTCTCCTTTACCACCCTTCGGGCACGGTGCTGGTGAATAGCGCCTATTCAGGTACCCGCCTGGTACGGGACATGTTGCTCGTAACACGGCCTTCGTTAGGGTCTTACGGGCAATTGGCCGTTCTCGTTAGAGATATGTGATATCTTTTGCATTGCTTTGCTTCGATGAATGGCTTCAGCCTGTTTACTTCCCTGAGCCTGAGCGTAGTTTTTCTATCTTTTTTTTACGATGTAATTCACCTCGGAGTGTTTCTCAATTATTTTATATCCGGTCCAGCGATTCTAACTTCTTAGACCGTCCGCGTCGTAGCGTCTCGTCGTATATTAATACTTTTTGTCGTATTGTAGCTTTACTTTAATTTTTTCGTCCTTAACATGCTCCCTTGCGAGTCGATTAGTCGCTCTTAGTCTCTCTTTTAACTCTTGCGCGTAATCGTAATTATATGTAAGCTTGAGTACCCTAGTGAAGTTGGCCAACATTAGAAAAAAATAACTTTCTATAGCTCATTCGATTGCTCATCGTTTGCACATGTATGCATTTTGAATTTTCGTTTGCACATCTTTAATTAAAAAGTTTTTAATAAAACAATTTTGGGGGGACCAACTTCACATTAGCCCCCCCAACTTCGAGCAAATTGGATTAAATTAGTCTTAATCAATAGATTTTCGTTTGCATACCTTTAAATTAAAAAGTTATAAACAATTAAAGTTCTGAGTCGGCTTTGGCAGATAAGTTCGAAACACGGATACGACGTTCAAAATAGCACAAATGGATAGATTTTCGTTTGCACATTTTGAAACAATTCGATTTTTTGTTTGCACACCCTTACTTAAAAAAATTATTAACAATTAAAGTTTCGAGGATGGTCGAATTCGGCAAATTTGAATCTACTAATATTAGAAACACAGATTTGATGTTCAAAATAGCACAAATGGATAGATTTTCGTTTGCACACCCTTACTTAAAAAGTTACTAACTATTAAAGCTTCGAGAATGGTCGGCTTCGGTAGATAGGTTCGAAACACGGCTACGACGTTCAAAATAGCACGAATGGATAGATTTTCGTTAATAACTTTTTAACTAAGTGTGTGCAAACGAAAAATTGAATTGTTTCAAAATGTGCAAACAATGCTACTTTGAACATTGTATCCGTGTTTCGAACTTATCTGCCGAAACCGACCATCCTCGGAACTTTAATTGTTAATAACTTTTTAATTAAGAGTGTGTAAACGAAAAACTTTATTGTTTCAAAATGTGCAAACGAAAATCTATCCATTTGTGCTACTTTGAACATCGAATCCGTGTTTCGAACTTATCTGCCAAAGCCGACTGTCCTCAGAACTTTAATTGTTTATAACTTTTTAACTAAAAGTGTGCAAACGAAAAATCAAATTGTTTCGAAATGTGCAAATGAAAATCTATCGATTAAGACTAATTTAATCCAATTTGCTCGAAGGGAGGCTAATGTGAAGTTGGCCCCCCAAAATTGTTTTATTAATAACTTTTTAATTAAAGATGTGCAAACAAAAATTCAAAATGTGCATACATGTGCAAATGATGAGCAATCGAATGAGCTATAGAAAGTTATTTTTTTCTAATGTTGGGGAGGCCAACTTCACTAGGGTAGCTTGGGTGGTTTCGTCAATGCAGTAGGTAGGTCGGCTCGATGTCTATATATTAGTTCAAAGGGTGTATATCCTATCGTTGTATGCGGCGTCGTATTATACGTGAACATCGCGATCGGTATCCATTCATCCTAGTCCGTCTGATCTTCATCCACGTAGTGTCTTAAATATTCTGCTAATGTTCGATGTGACCTTTCTAACGTACCGTTACTTTCAGGGTGATAGGCGGTCGTCTGTATCTTATTTATTTTTAATGGCTTACACATATTTTTGAATATTTCACTCAAAAAATTTGTGCCTTGATCGGTTAAAAGTTTTTCTGGAATTCCGTGTTCAAGTATAATTTTTATAACAAATTCCTTATTAATCGTGTTCGCTTCCTGGTTCGGTATTGGTATCGCTTTGCTGAACTTTGTTAGATTATCTTGAAAGGTTAGCAAATATTTGTTCTCTAGTGTGGTTATGGTTAGCGGACTTGCTGTCATATATTTCTACGCGATAAAGCAAAGATGGATTTAATATATACATATATACATGTATATAAATAAATATATATATATATATATATATAATGTAATATAAAAATAATTAGTACAAAAACAAATAGCACAATTAGTTCATTGTTAGTATTTGTTAATATGTTTTGAATACATATATTAAAAATGTTAAAGATATAAGACACTTTCAAAATAAAATTATTTAATCAAAGATACTAGCAGTGTCTATATTCATAAACCATTGACATAAGTCATGTGTTACGAGATTTTTTCTTCTTAAATTAAGCCATTTAAAAATCTGTAATATAAAATCTTAATATTGCGTTGAGTCTAAATTTAATTCCCTCTTTGAGATATATACGCTGCCACATGAAATGTTGAAGCGTTACAATTATTTATAAATAATTATATATTAACATTAGTATCTATAAACTTCAAGTTTCAATTTCGTGGTGACATATTATATATAGAATTATGTATTGCGAAAGTGTATTGAAAAATAAAACTATTTCTATGTTTTGAGAGAAAATTGATATTACCTTCAATGACAATTTAAAATGTACAGAGGAACTCAACGGTCCATCATCTTTTCTAGAGATGAAACGTATCTTATGAGTGCACAAATGAGAATGAAGCGTATAACATTGAGATGTTGAATAGTGCTACATACGCTTGCGCGATTCTCCTGCAATTTTCGCGCAAGTATCTCTCAAAATATTCTTTTCTTTTTTTTAACGATAAAGAAAACCATTAAATTCGACGACATCGATCGTTTAGTTGTACCTCGTTCCAAGTAACGCTATTAAAATGCGAGTGTTCCGATCTCACGGTAGTATTATGTGTATCATCTTGCATATCAAAATGAAGAAAATTATGCTAAAATTTACGTCAGCAGAGAAAATGGGTATTTCAATAAATGCAAAAAGGAAGGGATAGAAATATCCCCTTTTTTCCTTCGCAGTTAGTTTTGGAGCTCAGAGAGATGATCTGCATTGAGACCCAATATTTCAATCTTAATAAAATTCTTCTACTTGCTATAGGCATGTGGCCCTTCAAACAATCAAAACTCGTTCGTCTTCAGTTCATTTTTTTGTTCAGTACTTTGACAAGCGCTATTGCATTTCAAGTAAGTTAATATCATCCCTATAAGAGAAATAGTAATAATAATACTGATATTTTCAGCAATCTTCTACTAACACGTAACTTATATATTATAGTTATATGTTGAAAATTATTTCTACATTCTATATTCATCTGTAATATATTATAATTATTTAGTGCAAGATTTCTTTATATACAAGGTCATCGAAAAGTATCGGACCCCCCTAATATCTTCAGTTAGAATGCATTTTGGAGAAAATGTCCAATA
>JANQDE010000237.1:79554-102054 GCA_037157785.1 Cephalotes varians | reverse complement strand
ATCAATCGTAATTTTTAATATTTAAACAATTAGCTCCATTATTAGTATAACTCAACGTATTAGTAAAATAAAGCAGTTTGTTATAACACAAATGCAAATAATAAATTGTAATAATAATGTCTGCGAAACTTTTATATTAGATTTTTCAGATTAACACATCTGATAATATCAATGAATTTTTACTTCCTCTTGTATCCGTAATAGGCTGTACTTTATTAATGTTTATTTCCAATTACACCGGGCAAAATATTATAGATCACACTAATCATATATACATTACTGCGTAAGAAGTTTTTTATAAGATATTATTATTTTGAGTTCGCGCGCGTGTGCGTGCGCGCGTGCGTGCGTGCACATTATTTGTAATATGAATAAAATATACTGAATATTATTTATATTGTTCTTTTCTTTTTTAAATTATCGGTTTTTTGTATCATAGATATGACGTTCAATGGTATATAGCGCCTTTACATATACAAAGAATTATACTCTTTCTGTTGCAAAGAGGCGCCAAAAATTTTACTCTGAGATGTGGTGGATTGTTTACTGGATCGTTAGAATGTTTTGCGTCGGTAAGAAAATAATATCATATATTAGAATATATTTGAACATAATATAGTAATATAAGTAATATACGTAAACCTGTATAATAATATCCTTCTTTATAGTTGGTGAAAGCTTCGATATCTTACTTTACAGTTATATATTCTGTACGAAGTTAAAAATAAAATCGGATTAAATGAGAATATAACAAATGTAATAATAATAATAAATAAAATAATTATTAAAAAATTATTATTACATTGATATTATTATTTCATTAAATATTGTATATTATTAATTATTATTTCACATTTTGTAAGATAAAAAGGCTATAGTTTGAATATACAGATTAATTAAAAATATTATTTTAAGAATAGAAAACGTACAATTAAAGTATACAATTAAAGAAATATAAAAAAAATGTTTTAAATGAAGATAATTAATAAAATATAAAATTAATTAATATATATCTTATGTTCACAATATATCGGAACTCATATTGCTCTATTTTAAAATAAAATTACTTTACAAGTTTAATGTTGCAATCAATATTGCATTATTTTTAAATTTGATTTTTTTTGTTGCAGATATATTTATTGAGATTGATTGAGATATTATTATCAGATATTACTTACAAATAATTTTATATATTTACACACACGCACACGCACACGCACACGCACACGCACACGCACACGCACACGCACACACACACACACACATATATATATATATATAAGGTAATCGCGGAGAATCAGTGAGTGAAGCACGAATTGGGAAAGTTTATTCTCTTGTTCCGATCTCTCGCACGTTCACGTCCGTTTCCTACGCGTTCACGGCTTCGACTACTCTTCCCTTTCCCTCGCGCTCTCTACTCTCCTTCCCGAAAGTTAGTCCCGCGCACATGGGCAGGGATTCCGATCCTACATTCGGCCATTCCTGCTATTCTCCGGTCCCCGGAGAATCTCGTGGGTAGAGCTTCATCTGATCCACCGATATAGTGAGCCTAAGTCCTTCTCCTTCACTCTCTCATACCATCTCGTAGTGTCCTTTTACTTGTGAGATCCTATATAGACCTAAATAATGGCCCCTCAATTTCGAGCCGAACTGGGTTTGTTTGATGGCCACTAGGTCACCTACACCGTACTTAGCTAGCTTACGGTTCTGATTGTAGCTTTTTCTATTCTCCTGCTGTATTTTCGTAATGTTTTCTCTCGCGACGACTCGTAATTTTTCGCGTTCCTCATCAAAGAATGAAACACTCTCCTGTTCGACTAAGGAAAAATATTTTGACGTCCTACTTTTGACGTATCTTTACTCCAAAGAGTACTTCGAATGGGCTGGTCCCCACGCTCCTTTGATAAGTACTGTTTATCGCGCACTGTACTCTGTCTATGTACCGGTACCACTTGTCGAGATAATCATGGGTCAGCTTCGTGAGGACTGAAATAATTATACGCTGATCCGCTCGACCTGACCATTTCCTCTCGGTACTCCCGTCGTAATCAAGATATGCTCTATGTTTTTTTCAGAACAGTAATCTCTAAAGTCAACGTAAACGCCGAACGGTCACTAATTATACGCCGTGGTGGTTGCCGAAAATCTTCTGTTGATTCTTCAGGCGGTCTATTACTTTGGCATTCGTTGTCTTCATCGGATACATCTACACAAATTTGGAGAACCCATCGACAACGACGAACAAGTGCTTGTGGAACAATTTGGAAGTCGCAGTCATCGGTCCGAGGTGTAAGTCGACAGTGGGACTTCTCCTTTCGGTATCGGCTTGAGCATTCCTTCCTTCTTTCCAACTTTTCTCTCTGCCAAGATACAGGGTATGCAACAACTTACGTATTTTTCGAGTTTCGCCGTTAGATCGGGAATATAATATTCCGTCTTTATGCTTTTCAGCATCTTTTTGACACCGAAGTGTCCGTTTTCGTGGGCTCTGCATATCATTTCCTAATGCATGCTTGTCGACAATACTATGATTTTCTTCTCGCCAGCACCTCGTACGGCTCTTTCTTCAGGATTTGCTTAATCACTCTTAACCTTTCTTCCTCAGCCTGTTGTCTTTTTATCATCGGCGTTAATTTATCTTCTATCATCATCACCGGATACCGGCTGAATGCGTCAACATGTCTGAGTCGGCTTCCAGCACGATGCTCGACCTCGTAATCAAACTCCTCGAGCATTAAGGCCCATCTTGCGACCTTAGAGGAGATGTCGATCTTGTTCAATGTCTTCTGTAGGGCTGAACAGTCAGTCACCAACTTGAACTTTGTTCCAAACAGATAAACGCGGAATTTCTTTATTGCTTGTATTACAGCAAGAGTCTGGAGCTCATATGAATGCAGTTTTTTCTCGGTATCTGATGTTTTATGGCTCATAAAACAAACAATATGGAAAAGATCTTCTTTTTCATCCTTCTATAGAAGGGCTGCTCCATACTCGCCCTCCTTACTCGAATCCGTGTGTAACTCGGTGATTGCATTAGGTTGGTAAATTCGTAATATTGGTTCGCTCGTCAGTAGTTGATTGAGTTGTTCAAAGGATTGTTCCTCCTCTGCACCAAAACGGAACGATTGTTCGTTCTTCAACACGTCAGACAGTGGTCTCGCAATCCTAGCGTAATCATAGATAAATTTGCTGAAATAGCCTGTCAGGCCTAGAAAACTCTGGATTGTTCTCTTCGACTTTGACGAGAAAGTTTTTCACCGCTCTTATCTTTGATGGCGACTGACATTACCATTCTCGATCACGTAGCCGATATTCGACTTGTCTTTTTAAAAATGCACACTTTTTCCAATTAATTTCCAATCCTCTTTCTGCAGCAATTGTAAGTGCCTTCTTAAGATTTGCGAGCGCTTTCTCTTCGTCTCGACTCGAAATTATCAAGTTGTCCAGATATGTTAACACGACATTTTTTCGGCTGAGATCATGAAACACCTCATCGACAAAACGTAGGAATGACATTGGGCTGCTGCACAACCCAAAAGTTCTTAGAAACTCAAATTGTCCGTCCGAGGTCACAAACGATGTATACTCTCGACTTTCTGCGGCCATAGAAGGCACATAGAAGAACCCATTCTTCAAGCCTAAAACCGAGAATACACGGGCACCTGCGAGCGCGTCGATACAATCATCGATCAGTGGCATTCGGGAATCGATCCCGAATTATCTTCTTGTTCAGTTGCCGAGTCAATACACACACGGTGCTCATCATTCTTTTTCGACACTATCACAACTGGATTTGAATAGCGAGTCTTACTCGGTTGGATAATACCGTCGCGAAGCCATTCGTCGATCTGCGCATTTAAAATCGCTTTTTCCTTGACGGCCAACCGTCGCGGCCTCAAGCAGATCGGCATTTCGTCCCGTAACACGATTTTAATTTCTACGTTCGTTTGCACTTCCTTTCGCGGCTTATGTTCCTTAATTAGCGTCTCGATCTCGTCGCGATATCGACCGATGACGTCTACTGAACTCGTTTCCACATAATTCACGAATAGTAATTCGCTTAAAGTATCACTGTTGCTTTCTTCTCCACGGCTATCTCTTCCTTGCACAACATCCTTTTCCCGTTTGTTGTCCACGGCCAATTTCCTGATGGTCACTCGGCCGTTTTGAATATTGATGTCCATCTTTCTCATTAGCTCCTTACCAAGTAGCATTGCGTGGCTCATGGCTGAGTCGGGAACTACGTATACTTGAGTGACGTACTTTTCCCCATGAATCGTCACCTCAATTTGAAAAGTTCCGATGGCGTTCACCGACGCACTTCCGAAACCCTGAAACTCGCACTTGATTGCATTTAGGACTGTCTCGCGTTGACGGTTCTTCTTTTTAAACCCTGTATTTCGGGTTATTCGGCCCGAGCGGTCATTGTCCCGGTGCTGATTAAAGAAATCGGAGGTTTGCGAAAGTATCAGTTCAAAGTCCGAGTGCAAGCGAAGACTTTATAATTGAAGTTCTAGCTTGCACTTTCGCAATCGCCTTCGTAAGTGGATCGTCTTACAAAAATCTTTCGCTTTCGCAGTGGCCTTCGCGCGGTTGCTAATTCTTGCTGCATGAACATTTCGGTTGCTATGCGATTCTCTTATTTTAATATTTAATACTTATCTTATATAGCCTTTCGGGCTATAACAAGATATATTAATTAAAATAAATCTACTAGATGTTTAATTAATGCAACTAGATTTTTTTTCAGTATAGCTTATAATAGATTATTATACAATTATTTATACAATTAGGAATATCTAAGAAAGATAATACAGACGATTGATTCTTCTTTTTCTCAAAAAGGAATTGTATATAGCAAGATAATACTTAATCCTTAACTGTCACATTTCTCCAGAGTCGCATAGCTGCCACACTGGGACGTCTCAGACCACAGCACAAAAACGTTTACTGCGAAGAAGCTATTGTGACTTTTTTGACTTGAAAAAATTCCTAGGTAATCATCGTGATGTGTTTTAATAATTTTCACTGGTCATTTTGCCGGAAATTAATATAGAGAGTGTAAAAAATTCGAGAACACAAAAAAACTGAAAAAATTATTGTTTTTACAAAAAATTCATAAATTTTTTATTTTTGCATATTACGGGCCAAAAATTTAACATGATACTCGTAAGTTGTTGTACTTTAAGGGAAAAAATTATTTATCAGTTGATTTTTTAAAAAAAGATATTTATTTTGAGAAATAAAAGAATGAATTTCCGGGAAAAAAACCCATTTTATCTCAAAAGATGTATTTTATTTCTTAAAAAAAAGAATACTTTTACATCAAAATATAAAAATTGAACATATACGTATACATATACGTATAATATAATACATAATATACAGGGTGAGTCATCTGAATCTATCACCTCCAATAACTCGTTTGGGTGGCCAGGTATCGAAAAAAGTTTCATATAAAAATTGTATGGTTCCGAGGGGGAACCAAAATGGCGTACCTTTCAACTTTTGGTTTTGACCGGAAATGGGTTACTTCAACCGGAAGTAGTTTTTTTAAATGGAACCCCCTACATTTTATTGCACATTTTTATAGCTTATCTCGAGAGCTTTCCAAAACACTATAATAAAACATTTTTTTATTAAGTATTTTTTGAGTTATAAAGGTTTGAAATTAACAATTTTTTGATACAAAATGTAAAATATCTTGTTTTTGATTAATGTATTTTCTTTAAACCAATTAATTGGTCTCATTATTCCGCGCACAAAAGTATTAAGGTTATGATTACTGAAAACAAAATAATATTTTACAAGATATTTTATATTTTGTGTGAAAAAATTATTAACTTCAAACCTTTATAACTCAAAAAGTACTTAATGAAAAAATGTTTCATTATAGTGTTTTGGAAAGGTTTCGAGATAAGCTATAAAAATATGCAATAAAATGTAGGGGGTTCCATTTAAAAAAACCACTTCCGGTTGAAGTAACTCACTTCCGGTCAAAACCAAAAGTTGAAAGGTACGCCATTTTGGTTCCCCCTCGAAACCATACAACTTTTATATGAAACTTTTTTCGATATCTGGCCACCCAAACGAGTTATTGGAGGTGATAGATTCAGATGACTCACCCTGTATAATAATATAATAAGATTATATAATAACATAATATGGTATAATAATATAATATAATAATAATATAATAACATAATATAATATAATACATAATATATATAATTGAACACATACACATACATTTTATATATATATATATACATATACATATCATATACATATCACATACATGTTTTATATTTTACTTTAATGACTTTATAGACTATAAAAAAAAAATTTTTACCCAAAAAAGTATGATGTATTTACTTTTTTCTTTCGTTTTATGTAGAAAAATGAAGGAAAAAAATCATGAAAAATTCCCCAAATCAACACTGCTGCCAGATTGGGGTCGCTGACGACACTTTTGTGGACGGTCACAATTACACTAACGCTTATAGGACTGCGTCCTTTCCTCCAGAAGTAAGAGGAAAACTTATACTAATAGTAGATGGCGCCACAAGTACCATTTTTTAATTTTTATATATCTTAAATTGAAGCTAAACTAGAGCTGGGGTTTTTAAGACCCCAGAGTGGCAGTTAATGGTTAATAAAGATAATATTTTATAAAAAATTAAGTTTAATTGATTGGTTTAATGAAGAGGAAAATTGTGGTTTGCATGCCATTTTAAAAGAAAAATTTATATTTCAAGAAGTAGCCAATAAAATAAAACGACCGCATAAAAAATAAACTTAACTTCTACGTAAAATTTTATGTTTAATTCGGACATACATAAAATTACGATTACAAATAAGTAACACAATTTCTCAAAATAATGTACACAGAAAATTAGAAAAAAAAGGTGTATAAAATAATGTACAAAAAAATTAAAAGAATTAAAGAATTACTAATATTAAATTTTATGTGCTATGCTATTATATATCATAATAAATTAAATATAATATTAATGTTAATAAAAAGTGTTATTATAAAACTTACTGTATTATTTATTTTTTACTATATTAGTTATTTACTTATTAAATTACTTATTTTTTATATTAAAATTATTAAATAAAATAAAAAATATTTTTTAGACATTATACACTTTACATTGTTGATAAATGAAAGTCACGCTTGTATTTAAGACAGAGTTTTAATTACTCGTGCCGCTATAATACATAATACGTGCATAACATATTAGATGCAGGAACATGTTCTCAACATGCTCATTTCTCAAAAATGCATTTTTCAAAAATAATTTTTTTTATTTAGAGTGCTTTTTATATATTGTTCCGATTTTATTTTTGAATATCTTATAAATAAAACGGTTTTTTATTAATTTTTTTATGAATCATTTATTCAATTCATTTATTCTTATTATTAGTTATGATATCGGCCAAATAGTTGCCTCTGGCTATGGTGCAAATGCGTACTTTTTCGTTAATATTTTTTATTATATTTTTTTTTTTCTTAAGTAATTTCGTCAATTTTTTCGAATATTGTATTTCATTTGTTGAATTGTCATCGGCTTGTTACATAGAATCTTTCCTTTAAGTAACTCCAAAGAAAAAAATCTGGCGCTGTTAAAGTAAACGAGACGACCAATCAATGTCACTAGATTTCGACATTATTTGTCCAAAAAACGTTTCGCGCAAAATTTCTATTGTGGCGCAGGTGATGTTGTACCATCTTGTTGAAACTACATATGTTATAGACTTTGTTCATTAATCAGGCAAAAAAAGTTTTGCAACATCGTTCGATCACAGTATAACAATATTTTCGTCTATTTGTCATCTTCAAAGAAAAATAATGCCAATCCAAATTGCACATTATCTCTAAAACTGTTATATAACTATTTAAAAAAAAATAAAACCTAAGTAGTAGTAGTATCTTCAAGTTAAAAAAAATGAAATCTAAATGGTACGTATATTTTAGTATCCATTCAAGACTCTACCTTTATTATCTATTAAATAGTCACTCTACGAGAGTGAAGAAATCATTTATAAATTAATTTTAGATGTTCCGTTTCCACAATCAACTAATCTGTTTATTAACAGATCCACTTAGATCAAAATCAGCTTCGTCACTCATGATTAAATTTTCAAAGATTAAAATTAGGGTTTTCAATGTTCAACTGCAATACTTGCTATAATGAATTGCCAGCATTTGAACTAAACAGCAATAAAATTACAAATGCGACGTTAGCAATGAAAATAGCGGAAAAACAAAATCAGAACGATACATAAAAAACACCATGTACATGTTTGAATTTGTCTTTAAGGACATACTAGCAGCGTCCATTTTATCGGCAGAACACAATAATTTTTGTAGCAAACTTTCTCTGTAATGTTTTCACAGATTCAAAAATCCTTTTCCAGAATTAAAGCATATGTATTAATACGTGTCTAGAATGCGAATTTTATGCCAAGAACAAAAAAAATTTTATATTAGGTATTTATTACCATTTCTTAATCCAAATATGGCGTCTCGAGCTGTCAATTCGTGACAATATGTACTTGATATAGAAACTGTGTAATTTGTAACCACGAAATTGGAGATTCCAAACACGAAGATTACACGAACAAACAGTATGGAATTTTTACAATTAGACTTAGACAAGTAATTAATAGGAGAACATTCTATGAAAATTTACGAATGTGCGAATGTGTGTGTGCGATATCGATACGGTAGAGCAATACAAAGCGTGTTGTCCTTGTCACTTTCATTATCGACATCGTTCAAGTTCGGCCGTCTGGCTAATATCTCCTTAAATAAGAAAAAGCTTTAGGGTAAGGGGCTCAAATCCCGTCCCCGCGCCTAATTCCGTCCCTCGACTGATCTCAGCTAGGTATTGTCATGTGCTGAAAATTATTGGAATTAGTAAAACGCACGCAAAAAATCTTATTATCGCGTTATACGCGTAATCGTTGTTTTTATCGCAAGTTTATAACGTGTGGGTGGTTTGCAAGCAGCGTACTGTAGTGCAGGCTTTGAGACTTGTTTTTTATGTAAAATCTACGTTCTTTTTACTTGCAATTTTGTATAGATGTAGTATAACACTTCTATTTTAATGTCACGAAGTGATAATCTCATTGTGTCACAAGTAAAATGACATTTAATAAAAATGTAAAATGTAACTCTGTTCTATATTTCGTTCCTTAAGGGTATTCAAATTTCGTTCCCAGTATCTCAGGTATGCCATCTGTTGGAAATTACTAAAGCGCACACAGAAAATATTACCAACGGGCGTAATCATTGTTGTGTGTCGTAATGATTATGTGTCAAAATTTATTTAGTAATGATGTGAGTGATTTGCAAACCACTGTGCTTCGATTCAAAGCCTCATTGTTTTTGATAAAGATACGTTCTTTTTGCTCGCACTTTTATAGATAAATGTAGTATTTAATTTCTATTTTGAAATAGAGATTACATACTGTCACAAAGGGGTAACCTCCAACCATTGTCACATAAAATTCACTTCATAAAAATGTAAAAAAAAGACTAAAGGAGAGAAATGGATCAAATGTTCCGATTGTTTCAAATGGTGCCACGAAATGTGAGCTTTAAGCACTAAAAAACAAAAGTTTTTATGCGACTTTTGTCTTGACTATAACTAACTCGACTTGTTTAATAATATATTTTATAACAAATATAATATATGTTGAAATATAATATATATTTTATAATAATTTTATATATATTTTATAATAAAAATAATAAACTTTTACTGTTTGTCTTTTCTTTATAGAATAAAACAGATTTCTGTGTACTCATAACTACGAACTGCGTATTTTACTTAATTTGTTTACTTTTCGCACGTAAAATCATATTTTTATAGATAATAGCACTTCTGGGAAACATTTTAATAGATTATACTGACAGTTTCGACTTTTTTCTAAATAAATCGAGGAGGGCGAAATTAGGAACTATTTTTGGAAACGTTAAAAATGCATGCTCTCACATTTTAATTTTTTCCTCTTTTTGCATGAAAGTTTGAGAAAGAAGGATTATGGGATTTATACTAGAAGGTTTGAGTATACGAATTTTTTTAAGTCGGATCATTAATTACAGTCTGAATAAGAGACAAAAAACTTAAGAGGGACGAAATTTGGGCCCTTTACTCTAGTGATAAAAATATTTTAGAATTCTCTTAAAAATTATAAGTGGAATGAGTGATTAAAAATTTTAACATTCATCGTAAAAGTTTACAAAAATTGGTATATATTTTTAATCTACTAGATAACTCCTTGTAACTCCTAATAATATATAATTAATATATAATTCAATACAATGACATGTTAGAAATTGATTTCCGTTTAAGGGCTTTTCTCGATCTAGAATGAAAAAAAAATCAATTTTTTTTCTTTTATAAATCGATACACTAACATGTGTAGAATAACATCTCAAAAGCTTTTTGTCAGATTCTGATCGTAGTTAAAGTTTACGATCAAAGTGAGCGATGCATAAAGCGCGCTTAAGTCTAAATTAGGGCCGTGAAATATTAGCACGTGAAAGAAAACAAACTGAAGAATCTCAGTACGAAGAACATTCCCAACAAAAGGATGTTTATATGGACCAAGGATAACTGATGGAAGGTAAAAAATAAATTTTTTTTATGTTGCTTTGAACATGTTACTACAAACACATTTTTCTCGAAACCATGTTTTTGAAGCCGTTGAACAAAATTCACATACTAATAATCTGATTAATTTGAAATGTGAAATGCATGTTTGAATTAAGTGTCGTTACCGCATGAACTAAAGATTTTATGATGACTCGAATAGGTTTTTTTAATTTACAATGAGAAAACATAGAAATTTCAACGAAAAACTTGTTTTCTTTACAACGCCGTCATTATTATTTTTCATTTCTTTTAGTTCATGCAGTTAAGAAGCCGTTACTAATTGTAAAAAAATTTTGATTTTCTGTTCTAGCTCTATTGGAGAGCAAATTTTCACGGCGAAGACTCCGAAAATTTTGACACATTGTATTACACTTTAGATATCGCTCGATATTAGACATAATATCTAAGCAACAAATACGTAAAGTTTATATTAAAGTATCAATAAAAAAGATCTCAAACTATTACACACTTTGATTTAACTACAAATCACTTTCAAAAACACTCAATTTTACATTCTCTAGACAGAGAAAAGTCCTTACTTTAAATTTTTGAAACATGATGCAAAATAGCTTACAGATTCTCAACTTGTTGCAATAGCAACTGCTTTTCCCGCCCTCTTAACCTTCAAGATAAAATTGAATCTGATCCAATTTGGTCGTTAGTATTCTACTGTGCGGGACGAAACATCAATGTTAAATTCGCGACCATGTGACATTGTGATTACAAATTTATCTGAATAAAACAATCGGTTTTGATAATCGACAAATTCCATGACGAAATCTAACTAGTAACTATGTATCAATCGTGAAAAATCTGTAATCGAAAAACGATGTAAATATGATGATGAGATAAAAATATGAAGTTATGTAATAATTATGTATGTTAAATACTAATAATACGCTAAAAAAGATTTCCGCTATTAAAAAGGTTTTTTTCAAGAAAAACATGAATATTAACAAATTGAATTTTTTAGAAAAAAGTACGTACAAGTGTAAAAAAAATAATAAAAATAAAAATAATAAAAATAATAAAACATCCATAATGATAAGTTCAATCTAAAGTTATTAAACACAAAATGACTATTAGTTACATCTCTTTTTCATTTCAATTGCTAATGCATGCAACATGCTTGAGAATAATAGATATGCGTTATTAATTAATAATCGTAATGTTGACTAAAACAGATGTTTAATCATATGTTACCATATCATTTGTATCATACGACGAGGTCATCGAGACGTCATTCTAACTCATGCTCACACTTATTTCGAGATAGGACAGCGAAAACATGAACGCTTTTTCAAAGTTAACGCAATAGAAGCGATATAAACTAAATTGTAAAATATGACTGTGTCTATATGACTGTGACAATAAGGGATTTGAAGGATGCCGAAAGAAACAAAATATATACAACATTTGTAACTTCAGAAGAAGAAAACGTTAAAACGTTTAAAGAGAAACCGGTAAGTTGACTATTTTTGAAGTAAATTGTTCTTTTTTCTAATTTTCTATTAATTAATAATAGTTTATCTTTTTTATTCTGCGATATTGCATGTCTATTGCTTAATTAACTTTTTAAATTTTTGCGTTAATTAAAATTATTTTTCTTCAAAGTTAAAAAATAATACGTCTCAGTATAGATTAAAAATAAAAAAAGGTTAATAAATTAAGCTGCAATTTAATGTTTATAACTCTTACATTCTTAACTATGTACTTAAACTCAATAGCTGCGTTTAACAAAAAAAAGCAGTAAACACTTTGCGCTGATTGGATTATATTTTTAGACCTAAGAGGAATAGTTCTATCTCAATTTAGATCTAAAGATATAATTTAACCAGCATAAAATGTTTATTAAGCTGTTTTTTCTGCTGAACGCAACCATTAGCAATTTTTCCGTAACGTAATTTACAGTTTTTATATTTGTTAACATTATAGCGAAATTACCTTATAGTGAATTCGATTGGACGCACTAGTGCGCACTCGCTATTACATTCATTAGCAATTCTTCCAACATAATTTACAATTTTTGTATTTGATTATAACAAAATTACTTTTAATTATTGATCTGTATGCGTGTAAAAAGATTCAAATTGCGTCCGTATTGACTATTTATTAATAACTTCTTATGTTTGTATATCGTTGAATTTAATCGCACTGAAGATCTAATTACAGGTCGAAATGTTTACCACTGTAAATATTTGTTATATGCTTATAATACTATATAAATTTCATTCAAGCATTAAAATCCAGCTTGGCTTATTGGCTTCTTTTTATTTATTTCTTTGTATTTTTTTTATTTTTAGATTTTGTTTATGCTATTGAAAAATTAAATATAATTGATAAATAAATATAATAACTTCAGTTTAATGAAGTTATGAGAATCTTTTTTCTATATCGTATAAGATAATAATAGTAGGCATGAGGATAACCCTTTTCTGAAGACCCGCCAACATTCAATCAGACATAGTCCTGTCTATTGTACAAGTATAATAATAAAAATATATATTTTTCAACAAATTTGTTTCTATGCTATTTTAAAAATTCAGGAAAGAAGACAAACAAAATATGGAGAAAATATACAGCTATGCCAAAGACTTCTTAATTCTTTTGACAAAATTAAATATTTAAAAATAAAATAATTTTTTATTTATAATATATTTATTTATAATATATATAATATTTATTTATAATATAGGATAAAAACGTTTCTGATAAAATACATAGTATACAGTTTTAATGCTCGTAACATACATTAATCTAAATATTTAATATAATATTATATAATAAGAAAAAACTAGACTTCCAAATTTTAAATAATAATGAAAATAAAAGAAAGATCGATAGGATTCAGCGCGATAAGACGTGCGCAATTCTGTATAAGAATAATTTTACATAAATAATAATATATACAAGTTGACGTTGCAACAAAATTATAAAAAATATAACTGTGAATCGGACATTTCGATCCGAGTCAGTTTGGATCATCTTCAGCGAAAATATGGATTAGTTACAAAATTTTTTTCCAAATGTCGCATAATTATCTATTATGTGTAAACCATCGCAGTCCGAGATGAATAACTCGATGATATCCTAGTTTTTCTGAAATTTCTTTGTTCAACATAGTTCCATGACTGAATGGAAAGCATGACTGTGTATCATAGACTATGGGATAACGTACGAAATGACCATATGCTTACAAATTCAGAGTTGATAAGAAAACTTAAATCACTCACCTCGGGTTAACAATAGCATGCACAGTAACACAAAATTATCGCACAAAAACCAGTGAATAAGTTAAAAAGAAAATCGAAAGATGGTCAATAACTAAAATGTAATAAATAGAAGGTATAATCAGTATTGTAGAGAAGTAAAGACAAAAAATAAAATCTATGTCAGCAACAAAGTAATGAACAATGTAAGTCAATCTAAAGTTAAAATTCGTTTATAAAATATGAAGTATAGCAGCATATGCAAGGTCTAAACCATTTGTGTTTGTAAATTGAGACCATTCTTTTGACGTTTAAAGGGGGAATCTGATTTACAGGATCGAAAAATGTATGACTTTTACAAATTTTTTTTCTCAGCTAGAATAAAACCAATCACTTCCAAGTTTTAAGAACATTTTATTACATATTTCAACTGTATAATTTTTTCATTAAAAACATATTTATAAAAACATTGATTATTTATAAAAACATTGATTATTTGTTTAAATGGAGCCATGTTGGTAGTGCCAGTTGTTCCACTGCGTACAGCGATTGTAATTTTTGTCTGAAGCAAAAAACTAAGTTTTTTTTAATTTTATGTAATTTTCTTCTAGTTGAACTAAAAAAAAACAAAAATTGGAAAATTTTAAACAACTTCAAAAAAAGTTACAATTTTCACGAAAAATTTTCGACTTTTTTTGCAAAAAAATTAGTTTAATTTAACTTTTTACAAGAACATTATAGTTCACTAGAAGAGGGACTAATTATCTACAAACCCAATTTTATCGGTTTATTTTAGATTTCTTTCTATCGTGTACACAAACTCAAAAGATACTGTTTCAAGAAAATCGCGTTTAAAGTTTGCGGAACAAAAAAGTATTACTTATTAAAAACTTACAACAGTTAATCTATGATACCAGATTCATACCAACAATCCTTCAGGTTCATAAACACAGACACTGATTCATCTATATATAAACACGCATGCACGCACGCACGCACCCACGCACGTACAATTGCTATTTTAATATCATTATTATTACTTTGTAAAAAATATGATTCCACAATTTTAAATTCATCATTCTATAACAGACAAGTTGCTTCTTTTATTCTGGGAAAAACACTGATTGTAGCAAATCTCTTAAGAACTTCTTCCGTTTTATTATCTTCTGATCATTTCACGAAAAAAAAGTTAGTTTAACGACTGTCTTGGTCGCTCTTACAGCCTTTAATGATGCACCTACATTAAATTCTCAAAAATATAAATCTATATTTAGTCAAATCAGAATAATTAAGAATACTGTAAATACACCTAAAAATAAACTAATACTAAAAACAAAAAATTAATAAAAAATATGAATTAAGAATATAGATATGAAGCTAGAGTTATTTTCCAGCAAGTTATTTGTAGCAATTACAACTTGTTTTTGAGTCCGTATTCTTTTACGCTCATGTTGGTCTTTTAATTAAGGTCTTATAATATTTAAAATATTAAATGTAATCAGATGCTGATTATTAAAACACTTTGAGCATTGATATTTAAAATATAGCCATTCTGAAAAGAAAGAGATTAATTTATTATTTTACGCATCAGAAAAAATAAAATCTATTTTCTATATAGACATACAAAGTGAAAATTGTTATTTTGAATATTTCTAAAGAAAAGCATTATTTAAAAAAATGTTTTTTTATAAAACTCTTAAAACTAAGTAATTTTCATTTAAAATATTTTTTCGAATAATGCATCCCAGAAATATTCGAAGTGGCAATTTCTAATGGCACACACTGCATAATAAATATGTGAATTTTGTTTACGACTAAAAATAAAGTTAAAATTTAAAAATATTTACATAAAAATATACAAACCTAAAATGATATTTAAATATTTTACCATTATAACATGATAAAATCAATATTTTCCATATAATCTTGCAATTGAGATATTGGTTTTTTAATAAAGTGTTTATCCAAAAACGTTATACAATTTTCAATATCTTTAATATAAGGATTATAATCATCTTCATCATTGTCAAATGATTTTAATAAAAGTTATGAGTGTACAAATAACATGGGGAATTAATTCCTCTTTTGTGTAAAATGTGTAAAAAAATAATTTCATCAAAGTTTAAAGTGTTGTCCGTTCATA
This sequence comes from Cephalotes varians, assembly GCA_037157785.1. Classification (NCBI taxonomy): domain Eukaryota; kingdom Metazoa; phylum Arthropoda; class Insecta; order Hymenoptera; family Formicidae; genus Cephalotes; species Cephalotes varians. Next base: position 86,032 of record JANQDE010000237.1, on the reverse strand, counting down.
TCAATGCAAGTTTGGCATGAACGTAATATTGAATTTATCATCCTAAGAATTTTGTATCAATTTCAATCAGTTCAATCAGTTGCATCGATAATCTTTGTGTTATAATAGTTGTAATAGTTTATCTCTTGACTTGTGTTCGATAAACTTTATTTTTCATTGCCCCTCACTAAAGGCGTAAGATCTGGTGATCTTCGAGACCAAGGTATCTGTCCTCCATTCCATCTTTCAACACATTTTTTACACATTTCGTTATCTTTTTTACATATTTTTACTAATTTTTTAATAAAACATTTTAAGCACTACGTTTATAAAATATTTTTTTCTTATTTCTGCTCATAGAACATATTTCTAAAGTTTGTACGAAAAAACCTAAATCATTCTGTAGATATGTTCATCAAACTATTGTTTTTCAGTTCTCTAAAAAATAATGTATAAGAAATATAAAAGTCTATCACATAGTTTTAGTCGAGGTATATATGTATATGTGCTTGTAATCATTGCAATGTATAAGGTTAAACGAACTGACATAAAGCAACTATAGGATGTGAGCATATTTAACAGATCAATTAATGTGTCCCGTATTTATATTACGTAAACGCGTCTATCATCTGGAAAATGTGCAAACACACTCTATGTAAAATGTAAAGCGTTACAAGTTATCTGAAGAATGCGAAATTACAGCAAACAATTCTCCTCGTTTTTTTAAATCAACAATTATATAATTCTTCATGTTATGCAACGTGTGAACAAATTACACAAAAAATATAAATTATTTTCTTTAGATGCAAAGAAATGTGATACATTACAATTCAATCGACTTTTAATTAAGTAGTGTCATAAAAGATATCAGATAGCAATCAAATCATTTTTAAAGTTAAATTTTTATTTAAATAATTTTCTTATCCAAAAATTAATTTTCCATAATCAAAACATCATCCATATATGATCAAATTAAAAAAAAATATATTTAATATGTATTGCGATGTGTACAAAACGTTATTACAATATTATATTACGTTATGTAATATTGTAATTATGATAATATTTAAAATAATATAGTGTTAAAAAATATAATTATAAAAAAGTAAGATTTTATCAAAAATTCATTAAAACCAAATTTAATCCTTAACTGCCACCCTGGTCTCTCAAAGAGACCCCAACTAGTTTAGATCCAATTTAAGGTGTGTAAAAATTAAAAAATGGTACTTGTGGCGCTATCTACTATTAGTATAAGATTCCCTCTCCCTTCTGGAGGAAAGGACGCAGTCCCATAAGCGTTAGTGTAGTTGTGACCGTCGACAAAAGTGCCGGACTAGTGCCATAAGCGATCCCAGTCTGATAGTAGTGTTGATTTGGGGAATTTTTCATGAATTTTTTTTCTCTCATTTTTCTACATAAAACGAAAGAAAAAAGTAAGTACATCATACTTTTTTGGATAAAAAATTTTTTTAAAGCCTATAAGTCACTAAAGTAAAATATAAAATATATATGTATGTATACGATATGTACATGTATATTATGTATATGTTCAATTATGTGTATTGTGGGTTCCGCGGTGCAGTGCGAGAGACGGACGAAATAAAACTCATTTCACTTTTAAACTTACTTTTATTACAAAATAAAAATATAGTTAAACTTTACACAGAGTTTAGTCCTTTTACAAATTGACCGAACGAGATGTAGAACCGAACTGACTGTTTCACACTGAACCTGTCTTCGCTTTTTTCTTGCGTTTATATAGTTCCTTATTTCCGTATTAGGTTGCTGCGGTCGGTATTCTGAGAACCGACCGCGCAATCAAAGTTCGTGATATTATACTATTTATTACGTCACGAGGTCAAGTGTGTGTTATTTCCTGTGTAATCCTGCTTCCTTGTGTTATTTCCTGCTTATTCGGTAGTATATTTTTGGTCTCGTAACAATGTATTATTATATTATATTATTATTATATTATATCATATTATAATATTATTGTATTATATTATATTATATTATATTATTATATTACTATAATACATTATATTATATTATTATAATACATTATGTTATATTATATTATTACTATATTATATTATGTTATATTATTATATTATATATATATATTCAATTTTTATGTAAAAGTATTCTTTTTTTAAGAAATAAAATACGTTTTTTGAGATAAAAGTGATTTTTTTTTCCCGGAAGTTCGTTCTTTCATTTCTCAAAATAAATACCTTTTTTTAAAAGTCGATTGATAAACGATTTTTTTCCTTAAAGTACAACAACTTACGAGTACTCTACTAAGAGTGTTAAATTTTTGGCCCATAATATGCAAAAATAAAGAATATGCAAAAATAAATTTATGAATTTTTTGTAAAAATAGTCATTTTTTTCGGTTTTTTCGCGTTCTCGAATTTTTTTACGCACTTTATATTAATTTCCGGGCAAAATGACCAATGAAAATTGTTAAAACACACCACGATGACTATCTAGGAATTTTTTCAAGTTAAAAAAGTCAATAGCTTCTTCGCAGTAAGCGTTTTTATGACTGGGGACGTCCCAGTGTGGCAGCTATGCGATTCTAGAAAAGTGTGGCAGTTAAGGGTTAAGTAAATAAAATCCAATATAATTTAAGCTAATTAAAATTATTATTAAAACATCTAAAACATATAAAACTTATTTAATCTTATAATTTATTATTTTATCAATTTTTTTAGTCAAGCGTTAATAGTGAATTTAATAATTTAACACTGTGTCAAGTTAACTGTATGAGTTAACTATATGATACTGAACTATATCAGATAACTATATGATAATGATACATACATAAAAATTAAAAAGGACCCAATAAAAAACTCACGAGTGACATAAGAAGTATGCTCGCGAGATGGAGATCCTATATAAATAACGGCACTTATAGTGAGATTTACCGTAGTGATGGAAATCTGCCGAGGGCATATGGGCTGCCGAAGATTCATAAGCCGGGTTTCACTTTTAGACTCATAATTTCATCAATCGACAGCCCAACACATTCATTAGCTAATTACTTACACAATATTATTTCAAAAAACACAGTTAAACCTCTTATGTCTGTTTCTACCAACGTAGATTAACTTTAACCTCGGTTCAACTTACTCTTCATCTTCTTTTAATTCTTAGAACTAGAAAAAGATGAAGAGTAAGTTGAACCGAGATTAAAGTTAATCTACATTGGTAGAAACGGACATTAGTCATAGATAACAGTTACGATTTAGTCAAAAAGTTAAATGGAATTCCCATTAGCAATGAGTTTGATTTAATTTCATTGGATGTGGTGTCATTATTCACCAATGTACCACTTAATTTGGCTTTGGAAAGTATAGGTAATAGATGGGACCATATTAAGAGAGGAACAAAAATTCCGATGAACGAATTTATCAATGCTGTAAAGCTAATATTAGATTCAACCTTCTTTACGTTCTTTACGTCGACGGGACGACTTACAAACAGAAATTCGGCACATGGGCTCTCCATTGTCACCAATTATAGTGGATTTAGTCATGCAAGACTTAGAAAGTAATTCGCTCAAAACTCTTGATGTTGAAATACCGTTTTACTACAAATACTGGACGATATCGCGTTGGCTGTCCCATGACAGAAATCAAATGATGTTTTGAAAACGTTTAATGCTTACCATCCGACAATGCAATTCACTATGGAAATAAGGGGGGGCGAAGACTGAACTTCTTGGATGTGACAATGATTAACAATAATAACACTCTAGAATTCGATTGGTATCATAAACCGATTTCATCGGGGAGATTACTCAACTTCTTGTCTCACCATCCTTCTTCTCGGAAAAGAGGCGTAATTATGAGCATGGTTGACAGAGCGTTTTTATTATCGCACCCAAGATTTCACCAAAAAAACTTTAATTTTATAATAGAGACATTTTTGGGCAATAACTATCCATTACATTTTATATTTGACACAATCCATAAGAGGTTAAAAACTTTATTTAACAAAACCGTATCAAAAAACAGAAGCATTTAGACAATATTAACCCTTTCGCTACTACGAGTGACTATAGTCACTGGCCACAAAATGCTACTTATACACGACGGGTGACTATAGTCACCGGTGACAAAAATGGAGCCAAAATTTAGCCAAGTGCTCTCGATTCGCTTTCGTCTGTTTACAAACAATTGCAAGCGCTGTTGCGATGTTCGTTTTTTTTCATTATTGTTTTGTCATTAGCATTTTGTCATTACTGCAAGACATTTTCCATCAATTTATATGAATAACAAAACGAAAAGAAAAAAATCCATTAAGAAAATGTGTGGTATGCGCAAAGAACGACAAAAGCAGTCAAATGTCAATGTGAGAATTGCGATGTTGGATTATGTGTGTATCCGTGTTTTGGAAAGTCTCACAGAATATTATTATTAAAAAATTATTGCTCAGTATCATGTTATAATTATATATTTTGTTGTGTAATGTAAAAATATTAATATCAATTGTATTGTTGAATTAAAAATACGTTTATGGGAAAATTATGAACACAAATCACTTTCCTTCTAAAAGTAATGTCACAAAGTCGTTTTTGAGACAAAAGTCTTGGCCCCGAATGCGCGCCTGAAGACTGCGCGCGCTTAATGTTCCCACTTTCGGCGCGGCGCTCCGTTCTACGCGAGGGACTCCGCGGCGAGGCCCGCCGTAGCGAAAGGGTTAATGACGATGGGAGAAAAGGATGGTTTTTGATACCTTTCATCCCTAATGTGACAGACAAATTCAAACACATAACGAACAGACTTAAATCTAAATTAGTCTATTTCAGCCTCCATAAATTAGGATGGAGGATTGTTAGAGCCCAAAAAGATTGTCTACCGATCGATTCAAATAAAAATCGTGTATAAAGTATCTTGTAAAAATTGCGTCGTATGTTGGACAGACCAAAAGAAGATTAAACACGAGGGTTTCCGAACACAGAAAAGGCATAAATAAAAAAACGTCCAATCATTCGGTTGTTACGGATCGCAAGTTAGAATTCAACCACAATTTCGATTGGGATAACCCATTAATTTTAGATAAGGAAAAACATTATTATAGAAAACTAATCTCGGAAATGATTAACATCAAAGCACAGAAAAATCCAATTAATTTGCAATCCGATACAGAATGCTTACAATATGTATATATTGACATTTTAAACAAACTAAAAACGTAGCTAGGTTGTTGACCTGTAAATATAAATTATTTTGTATAAGTATGTTAGGACGACCCATAGATGCCGATTCCTTGTAATATTGAAAATTTGATTTTAGTTATAAACAGATTGTCGACGAGAATAACTGTCTTATCGCCTCACTCTATGTTAAAAATGATGTTTTATCCACAATTGTTCTAACTTTTGGGACCCTGAGTGCAGCCGGTAAGTTGGGCACATTTCAATAATTATGCAAATAAAACGTTAACTATTAAATGAATTGCATATTAGATGATATCAACCTACGCAAATGATATCGAAGAGGAACACACCTTACGTGGGTCCACTGACAGTTGTGCTGAGGATTTAGAATTTTATGTAATATGGATTGATTTTTGATTGTTCGACACTCTCGCTGAAGATGACTTGAAGACAAGTCGAAACATCCGAAGACAGATTTGGCATGTGTAAATAATGTTAAATACAATACTAATCAATTTTGCGCTCAAATAACTGCGTTTTTGTTTGCTTTCATTAGTCCTTATTATTTGTAATCTTATCTTTCGTTATATGAGTTATATTAACTATATATTAACTAAGGTAAATGTTCCAATTATTGACAGTGTCCTCAACTTATGACAATCGCACTCATTTTTCTTAATAAATCAGCTAATATGGATCCAATATTTATTTTAAACATGTATTCAGACTCTAAATTTTATTTATATTCGGTTACAATACATTTCGAATAAAATTAAAAGCTGTAAGGAATATTAAAATCATAATTACAAGCGTATTCTGACGGCGACAGTCTAAACGAAGTTGCTCTCCGTTATCTTAGAAAGTGACAGCTGATTCAAGATATCTGTTTGCTGGATTTATGCAGTTGTACTTTAAATAATTTGAAGTAAGTGAATTGTTTTGTCAAGTCGAGAGAAAGTTCAGAATATTTCTAAACATAAAAATATCAAGGTTTGAAATTTTCGTAGTTAATTCATATATGTCACTAATCGGTATTAGAATATCTATTTGTCCCTATTACACTACTGAACAACTCTGAAATAAATATATATAAAATGATATAAACGTATATATTTCTAAAGAGAACATGTAGTTTATAAATCTTATTCATCATGAAGTTAAAAAATAGCATTAATATCATAATTGATCTCTGTACAATTTAGAAAATAGTATAAATATCAGTTCTTAACCAACAAATTTTCTTGTTTAAGTCAGTAATCGGGACACTCATATAATTCTGTACCAATTTGTAATACCGTAATACCGTACTATACAACAGTACTTCAAAAATAC
>JANQDE010000237.1:49519-70494 GCA_037157785.1 Cephalotes varians | reverse complement strand
CACGCGCACACACACACGCGCGCACACACACACACGCGCGCACACACACACGCGCACACGCGCGCACACGCACACGCGCGCACACGCACACGCGCGCACACGCACGCACGCACACGCGCACGCACGCACACGCGCACGCACGCACACGCGCACGCACGCACGCGCGCACGCGCGCACACGCGCACGCGCACGCGCACACACTTAAATACAAAAATTGTTAATAATAGATGTCAGCTAAATTCGTTGCGCTATTATCTTCCAAATAGTCAAGAGTTCTCTAAGCAGTTTAAGGATAGAATTGCATATAAAATATATACACACAATAATCACCATTATACTTGCACATATAAACAATCGAAGAATAATTTGATTATTTCTATTTGTTTCTGTTTAATTTTTCCAATAATTCGTAAATTATTCATTGCCATGTACGTGTATATATATATATATATATATATATATATATATATATATATATATATATATATATATATATATGTGTGCTTCATATATCTATATAGATAGACTGCGCGCTTTCATTAGAGGCATGAAAACATTAATAAGAGAAAACAATGGATGGACTTTTCCTTATCAGATTATATTATATAATTGATGAGAAAAAAGAAAAATGAAAAGTAATCATCTTCTTTGTTCAGTTAAAAAATTTGTATTAAATTTAACACATATCATGTGTCTCAAACGGTTCACTTAAATTTTTGTGTTAACTTAATGTAATATGAACATGTTAAATAATAAACGCTATAAAATAGTATGCTGTATTTCAATAAAAAATAAATGCATTCTTCACTATAAGTTAATTGTATGCAAAATTAACATATTTTTTATAATAAATTTCCAAAAAAGTTATTTTTTCTTTTTACAAATGTAGTTATTTAAATTTTTGATTAAAACAATATGTAAAAAATACACTATCTTTTATTGAATATTTTGTATTTTAATTTAAAAAATGTTAATATAACATTTTATTTTTATTAAGTAGTCAATATGTAAGAATGTTATTTTTTATACATACTAAAAAATTGCTGATACATTTTTCTATAATTATATAGAATCCCAGAAGCATTAATAAAAATGACATATTCTGTGTAATATTTTATGACAATATTACACAGCCTTAGTATATAAATGTTGAGACTAAAATAATTTTTAAATTAAATTAAAACTGAGTATATAATAAGATATGCCTAGATCACATCGAGATTACACAAAGAATGGTAATAAATGATGCTATAATAACAAAATGCAAAACTGCTGTAAAAATAAGTAAGTGGCATAATCACTTTCTTTCTTGTTATGCACAAATCGATATTTTTTTGTAATTCTTAATACATGAATTGCTATTATTAATATGAAACATGTTTATCGTTTAGTATGTTCTACATACATTCAATAATTACTTATCTAGAATTAGTTTTCATTTATTAACATAAATTTTATGTTAACTTAAAAATACGTACAAATTATATTACTTTAACATTAAAAAAAATTACTTTAATAAATTTACGTTTAAAAATAATTAAATACAAAATTACAAAAAATTATTCAATTTATATAATAAAGATGTTTTAATTTTGCACATAAAATATATTAAATATTTAAAACAAAAATTGTTTAACCAGTATAATTTCTGACAATAATGCACAAATTTTCTAACTATGATAGTCTTAAGAAGAAATTTTTACGATAAAAAAATATTCCAAAATTAAAATTATACAAAATAATAAAATGCTGCATTCTTTCAAATAATAAAAATTTTTTATTTTATTGAAATAATTGTAATATTTGAAGAATAATTTTTATTTTTCTTAAAAAAAAAAAAAAAAAAGTGCTTAATTTTCTGAAGAAAAATTACTTTTATTTGAACATTTTGCAAATTAAAATTGGAAAGAAAAAATACATAAATTTTTATAAAAGCGATAAATTCTTATATATTCTTTATATTCGGCATATATTCAAAGTATCATAATGTCGTATCACAAAGTTTTTGAAACAGAAAATGTATTATAAATATTTATAAATTTAATATGAAAGAACGATTAGTTATCTAAGAAATTTGCATAATAAATAATAATTAACAATAGCATTATGATATATTTCTTACTTCAATATTTTTTGTTTAAAATTATTATTAGTATATAAACAATATAAGTATAGGAATATAAATAAGTTCGGTGTTTTTTAACCATGATTTTAATATTTATTCACAAAAAACATACAGAAATAGCTGGTAGTGTTACAAATTACTAAGTTTTTGTTGCGTTTGATAAGGATTTTCGTTCAGTAGCTGCTCCAATTCCTTATCTTCCACTTTTTTCGGCAAGTGGTTCTCAATTAGTAAAATTGAAATTGCCTTCCTGGAATCTCTGGAATTACTTTTTATAATTCTTATGAGTCACAACATCCTTATCCGAAGCAAATCATTTTAGCAGCGTTTTTCTTTAATCGTTCAACTGTTGATCTAATAATAGGTAAGTATGATAAGTCTACAATAGGTGTAGTAAGATCCCCAGATTCTTAAGCCTTAAGAAATTGACAAATCACACTCGAACTTGAAGAGAATACTGGACTATAACTGGTCAATTTCTTACGGTTTAAAGTTTACTACACCTATTGTAGACCGGGGTCAATCCATTGATAAATAAACTGAATTACAATGTTTAACTTGCATAAATTTTAGATATGATTGAAGCTGAACATGTTTTACTTCAACATAACATTGAAAGAGAAAAGATAGGTGCACGAAAAGTATTTTTAATAACCCTGTGGTATCTTTGCATACAGAGTCATTTCGACAATGTTCGGACAGATTTGATGTTACCAAAAGCTCCTGTCAGCGTATTATCACAAAAATAATAGAATTTCTAATGAGAAAAAGTGGACAGTATATTGTATAGCCCACTGGTCAACGTTTATACAAAGTAAAATCTGAATTTTTTAAAATGTATGAGATTGACGGGGTAATTGGAGCCATAGATGGGAGCCACATAAAAATTAAAAGCCAACCTCCAAAGACTATTATGTATATTACAATAGAAAAGGAGATTATAGTCTTCTTATACAAGGAGTTTGCGATTATCAGAAGAAATTTATTAGTTTTTTTTTGTGGTGAACCAGGATCCATCCATGACAGTCGCCTTTTAAAAAAATCGTCTTTATACAGAAAAGGTATAAATGAATTTTTTGGTACAAATTTCTTATCGGGAGACTCGGCATATCTCTGTTTAGACTGGTTGATCTGTCCATTTAAAGACAATGGCAATTTAACCCAAAATCAAAAAATATTTAATTATCGCCATTCCGCAACTAGAATTGTAATTGAAAATGCTTTTGGGTTATTAAAAAAAAGATTCAGAAGATTAAAATTTTTTGAAAATAATGATTTAACGTTTGTAGTAAAATGTATTGTAGCTGCTGCTGTGCTACATAATATCTGTTTGGACAACAAAGATGAAATTGATATCAATAATAATGATGAGAATAATGAAGATACGATAAATGCAATAGGAGTTAGTGGCATAGATGAAAAATATTCCAAAAGAAATGAAATTTTTGCAAAAATGTTTATTTAGATATTATTTTTTAGATATACATAAAACTACAGTAATAGTTTTATTGCACAAAAAATAAACTCCTTTAATCTTTCTTATTAGACATTTTATACAAAACAAAAATCAATTAATAAAGAAAAAAATGAACATTCTGAATGTATATTTAAGAAAAATTAACAGTAAATAAAATATTTTATTTTAAAATAAACTGACAGTTTTATTACTATACAGGAAACAAACATAAATCTTTTTTAGTCTCTCTTTTTAGACATTTTATACAAAATTAAAAAGAAGAAAATGAACATTCTGAATAAACATTAACATAGCTATTGATATTGCAACCAAAATTTTGAACTTAAAGTTTCTTCAATTTCACTATTTTATTTATGTTTAAGATAACTCTTTAAATGTCAAATAACATTCTGCGAATTCTATTGGAGTAAAATATTTATTGTGGTCATTATATGAACTAAAATCAAAATCAATGTAAAAACTTAACTGAGAGTCAACCTTCGATAAAACTTTTATAATACTGATCATTGATTTTATAATACTGATAATATTTTATAATACTGACAGTATTTTATATATTTTTTTTCTTTTAAAATACTTTGTAAGTCTCCTAATATGTTTACTTTCTTTTTTTCTATTTCCAGTTTTTCTCTATATAAATCTAACTTTTCTTTTTTGTATTTCAAGCTTTCTTCAACATAAAGTTTTCTGCTAATTTCTCTTTCTTTATTTTTCTCCATTCTATCTTCAAAAAATTTCTTTTTTACTTTCAGTAGTTCTATTGATGAATTTTTTCTTTTTTGCGTACAAGATGAATTACTGGAACATGAAGGTCTTTCTAAGTTGCTGTCGGAATTCAATGTTGGTGCTCGGAATTCGATTTCAGTGTTTTGCGATTGCAATTTATCAACATCTAATGTATGTGGATTTGCATTCGCTGGTGAATCGCCCAATAACTCATCCAGTCTATCGTAAAAAGTGAATTTCACAGGTCCTCTTCCCGTTCTAGACTTTACATCCTTTGTATTTTTATATGTACGCACTAAATTAAGTCATTTTTTTTGCATGCCAATTCGGAAAACTAAAAATTAAAGAAAATATTTTAAGACCATTATGTTCGATATAACGTAAATATATATCAGACACTTATAAAGCAATCGTTTGAAAGCACAAGAATAACAAAACAATGTAATTGTTTTTTAAATTAATATGAATTGCTTTATTTTACTATTACTTTAATTGGATTTTTAATTATTATTAATTGTACAAGGTAATTTCACTTATTCGAATATTTTGACTACCAAGTTCTTCATTAATAATCAACCATAAAGTTTTTCTTTTATGTACGTGATGCACATCCTCATAACGTGCTTCTATAGCTTCTATAACTATTAAGACACGAGTTTCAGCCACAAACCAGGTACGTTTTTGTTTTTATCTTCGTAGAGAGTAATTTTTTATCTTCGTAGAGAGTAATTTTTTTTATTTCACACTACTTGTTTCTTCGAACTGGACAGAGCTTTCGTCAGAATTTTCAACTGCGCTCACATTTGTATCTTTAAACTTGTGGCTTACGTCAATAATTTTTATAGATTTTTCAATGTTGTTGTTATCATTTTCTTGATTTTTAAAACATGCTTTATTGTTTTGATTAAATCCTATTAAATTATTTGGAACCTACATTCTGCTCTAAAATATATAAACAGAATAAATATTTTCCATAATTTATTCCACAAATATTTACCAGTGTCTTCTACATAAAAATCTCCATCATTATTAGTGATCCATCTGCTACTCGCAGCAAAAGCACGACATAACTAAAACAATATATTTACAAGATTATTTACTGTCAATAATTATTTACAATTATTTTATCATTTTGTCCTTACTTACTTACTTTGATGATAAATTATCACATAACCATTGACGTCAATGCGCATAACAACATAACAACATAGGAATATAAACTCACTTTCAATGTGAATTAAGAGACTCAGTAAAGCACACGGTCGCGAGCTTGTGCAGATTGTTGGTAAAAACTCAGTTGAATCTCACTTGCCAGAATGAAAAGGACTGTGCATTGAATTATGACGTCACAAATGAGAATTATTTGAGTTTTAGTGTAAATAGAAAGCAACTATTATAGTGCTTCTAAAAGTTTAAAGTTGACACTTTCAAATTATTATAGAGTGAAAAAGAGGGAAAAAAATTTAAATTTGGACCAGAATTACAAGATGTCAAGACGTAAGACTCCGAACTTATTTATACACTTAATATATGCTTTTGAATGTATTTAAATATATTTTTATGTAAGAAAACAAAATAAGGTAAATCTTGACAATAAATGAATTCAGTCTTCAAAAGATGTTAAACGTCACCCGTTATTTCTTAGGCAGTTAGTAACAAGAAAATTTAATATTAGACAAAATTTATATTCCTATGTATACTATTCACATATGCTCAAATATGTAAGTTTTTATATACAGGGTATTCAAAAATAAAATTATTAATACGTTTATTATTATGTTGAATCATTTATTAGATGCAATTTGCTCATTATTCCAAAGAAAACATCAATATGCGTTTATTAAAATCTTACAATTTTTTAAACAAAATTTCGACTTTCCACATGAAGCAATTCATCCCACACCATCCTCTGTTTATGAGGCAAAGTGAGGTTTATAATTACAGTTCCACATAGAAAATTTTATCATATGGAAAATCGAAAACCTATGTGGAACAGTACAATTATAGACCTTGTTTCATTCCGTAAACAGGAGATGCTGTGTGTGGAAAGTCGCAATCTTAGAGCAGTCAAAAATATAAATATATATTCAACTTTTTAAGATAATAATTTTGTAACAAATAACGAGCAACGACTAAAATCTTCTGAAGGTTTGACAATACATGTCAAGATCATCGTGGTTGAGTCCGTTATTGTCAAAGTTTATCCAAGATAATTCTTACAACACTAATATTATTTTTTTTTTAATGATGATACGCCAACTGCACTTGGCGCCATTTTTTGAAAAAGCAATTTTTTAATTAAAATATAACAAAAAATATAGTAAATAATACATAATGTAAATCGCTAATGTGAACTGCTGCAGGTCTTGGTGCGAGAAGTAGAACAATAAATTATAATACCTTGGTGATGATGGAGAATTCGTGTATTCAATGTAAACGTTTTGACTTCAGATTTGAGTTCTTTTCAGTACAAATTGATAAAATGTCCATTTAGATCGATTGTTCTTCCACACAAGGTCGGTGTATAGAAGTCAATTGAGTCAAATGTTAAAACTGTTAGATAAAATTATTTAAAAACTAAAAATAAAAATAAATAAAATAAATTAGAAATAAAAAAGTGATTCAAATGAGTCAAAATTAAAAAAGTACAAGAAAAAGATAGAATGAGATTTAAGAATTAAAATTAAGTAGAGTCAACGAGATTTTAGCAAATAATACTTACTGAGTTCGGAAGAAGAATCTAACGATTGGAAAACGAAATCTTATCTGAGGGCAAATAATAACTAAACAAAATGACGATAATGGTATAATTTCCCACTTTTTCGCAAACAATAATGTAATTGGTATTGTAATTACAATAATGTAATAATATAAATAATGTAATTTTTTCCAGTATAAAAAGAAAATTACATCAAATTTTTCATCATCATAATCATCAAAAGTCAATTTTAATAATATACCGAGTAACCTACAATCTTTTTTTACTATCCCGCACGTTAGATTTATAGCTAAAAAATTCAGACAATTTTTTAAAAACATTTCTTTCTGTAAACTGATTTTTTCTTGCATTAAGAAGCTCAGTAAGTTCATCAAAGTGCATAAAGACTTTCTTCCTATCTCTTGTCGTTCCAGTGTCGTCTACAAAATCAATTGTTTAAATTGCGACACTTCTTATGTGGGCCAAACTAAAAGATTATTGAAGTCCAGAATTAGTGAACATAGGAATCATATCAAAAGAAATTCTATTCAAATTTCTGTTATTACCAATCGGTTAAATTTAGATCACGATTTCGATTGTAGAAGTGTTGAATGAAGAAATCCATTATAAAAAACATCTTATATCCGAAATAATACATATTAAAATTCAAGATTGTAGTTTGAACTTGCACAATGATACAGAACTACTACTCGATCCACTGCATCACGATCTCATCTAATAAGTCTGTTAGTTCAAATTTCATGTATAATACGCCGTCCAATTACATTATTATTTGCGAAAAAGCGGGGAAGTTATACCGTTATCATCACTTTGTTTTGTTGTTATTTGCGTTGCCCTCAGTTAAGATTTCATTTTCCAATCGTTATGATCAGATTCTTCTTCCTCACTCAGTAAGTATTATTTGCTAAAATCTCGTTGACTCTACGTAATTTTAATTCTTAAATTTAATTCTATCTTTTTCTTGTACTTCTTTTTGACTCATTTGAATCACTTTTTTATTTATAATTTATTTTATTTATTTTTAATTTTTAAATAATTTTATCTAACAGTTTTAACATTTGACTCAATTGACTTCTATACACCGACTTTGTGCGGAGGAACAATCGATTTAAATGGACATTTTATCAATTTATACTGAAAAGGACTCAAATCTGAAGTCAAAACGTTTACATTGAATACACGAATTCTCCATCATCACCAAGGTATTACAATTTATTGTTCTACTTCTCGCACCAAGACCTACAGCAGTTCACATTGACGATTTACATTATGTATTATTTATGAATTTTATTCCGGGAGCTACTTTTATATATTTATTATTTTTTTATTTAAAAAAATATAGTTAAACAAAATTATAAAAACCTGTACAAAACGTTAGAATAATGAAAATATCTTCCATTTTTATTTAGTAAAAAATTACTACCTCTTTTGCAATGTATGTATACGTTTTAAACATTTTGGTCCGAAATAATAACGTAAATAAAAGAATTAAATATATCCGATGATAACCGATATTAATTATCGATGTTATTATTAATTAATTAATGTTAATTCTATTTAGATAAGAAGCTATCCCTATCAAAATTTGGCTGTTTAAGATTCTCCTATATTTGTAAATAATATTACTATGTATATATATATATATATATATATATCAACATATTTTTAGATTTCAAGCTCTTTAAAAAAAATAATATAACAATAAGTAATAATGCTAATCATCATATTATTGTGATTTTTAATATGTGTGAATTAATTTCTTATATATAAATATATATTAATTCTACACACGAATTTAATGAAATCGATGATCGTATTATGTCCTTTGCTGTAAATGTTTGCTCGACTTTTCTTCAATGCAAAACAACATGACGATACGCGCGGAATAAATAATGCAAAACAGAATAAAGAATGTTTCCGACGAATCACGATTCAGTCAATACACCTAACGATACACTTAACATATTTGAAATTCATCAGAGCTAAGAAAAATTCGGTAAATTAATATAATAATCGGCGAATTTTTTACATCGTAAATTTTCTTTTCTCAATACATTCCTATTTATATAATATTAATAATAATTTTTAATCATTAATTTTTAATCTTAATAATTAATTTATTCTATGTACTAAAATCGTTAATTAAATTTTTAGATATTTATTAGAAACACCGTTTTCTAATTGATTACATTTAATTCGTGATTTTAATTTAAATATTTAATACTGAATAATCTGTTAACATAAATATAAATTACATTCTTTGTGTTTTATTTTTAAATATATCTTGTTAAGAAATGCATAAATAATTATTATATTTTGTCAAATAATAGAGACAACAGGAATACACAGAATAAAATATAAAACTTGTTTCGACTTCTGACGTAGTCCTTTTGGAACATCCTGTTTCTTGCGTATGCAAGTCTGGATCTTTCTTGTAGCAGTGTATTCATGACCAGGAGGGACACGAAGGAATGTAGATTTTCTTGTTGCCAACTTGATGCTACAGTGCATTTCAAGTTTTCTTCTTAACAAGGTGAGATGTAATCTACGAACTCGACTTAGGAATTGCTTATACGTGAATAAGTATCGATTAATATGAGGACATTCAATGTCAAACTATCGATAGGATGTAGTGATTAACGAATAAAAGAAAGCAATTTTTTAAAATATAATATCTATAATGTAAAATTATATATATTAATATATTATTATCATCTATGTCGATTAAAAGAAATAATTAAGTAAATTAAGATTAATTAATTGACAATAAGTTATCCAAAAGGCTATAAATTAAAAAAAAAAAAAGAATTTTAAGAAAGTTTAAAAAAATGTCAAAAAAAGATAGAAAACTAAAAACCAAACAGTATTAATTCCACAATATGAATATTAAGAAAAAACTAATCAATATTAATTCATATTTAAACATACACCGGCTTATAGATAAAAAATATTGATTCTTTTATTTTAAAAAACTTTATCAAAATGTGTACTCAAATCTTAGAAAAAAATTTCCTCAGAATTTCGCATTTTTTCAAACAATTTTTTGTTTAAATTTCAGATAAATTTAAAATTTTCAAATAAAATATTGTAAAATATAAATTTAAATAAGATTATCTGAATTTGTTAGTTATTTTTTATTTATTTATGTTGTTTCTTATTTAGATAATCATAAAATAATTAATTATTTCAAAATACTAAAAAATTGAGGAATTTTCATGAAGCAGATATTTCATATTGCATAAAATTTTCATCCTTTCACTTTCAAGGAAAACAGCAAAAGAATAAAACTTGCCATTAATAAAATGCTAATAAAGAAAGCATTGACCCTTACGGAATGTTTTGGAGCGTCAAGCCTTTCATTTTAAAAGAGACGAGAGTGTTCTTCCGAAAAACTACCTCTGATTTAGCCAATTTTTAGTCTAAATACTTATGTCACCTAGTAAATAAGATTCCTAAATAAAGAACTTTAGGATTTTTGGCGCAAACGCTCTCTTCGTTAGCCCTCCCGAAAAAATAAAACTGTTTTTGTTAATTATTTCAGAAAGTATTCATTCGTACGAAAAAAGTTGTAAAACAAAAAATGAAACTTATAAAAAGATCTACAAATAGGTCCTATATATATTTTACTTAACTTTAATATTTAGTCGTTATTATTAAAAAAATTGTTGTAAAATCAATTTTTTTATGTAATTGGATGCTTACAAATGCGAATGTGCGGAAACGAGTAGTTTTTGAATATTTAAATTTTTGTTATATGACTAAATGAACAATTATTGTGATTTTCACGAATGAAAACGAGTAATTTCAATATTACCACGTCATAACTTTTCGTAAAAGGAAGTAAAATTTCATATGGGTTGATAATTTTCTACACAAAGCGAAATTCAACGTAAGCCTATGTGACTAGTTTTTTTGAAGTGGAACCCCCCCTCTCCCCATAGAGAGGGGCAACACTGCCTCCACGCACACATTTTTCAACGCGAAGCGAGATTCTACATGGGTTATAATCAACCTCGCTTCGCGTGGAACTCAAAAATCATAATAATTGTTCATTTAATCATATAACAAAATACGTATCTTATAGGTTTTCAAATTTATACAATAAAATCTTGAGATCGTATCTATGTTTTATATATTTCAAGCAAAATGTTTTTATAATTTTTTCCATTTGTAAGATATATTATTAATATATGTTTTCTTTAAAACGTATTAAATTGCTAAAGAAAATTAACGAAAAAAATCTGTGAAGAAGGGAAAAGTTATTTTTCTCATTTCATGATGTCACAAATATTCTAATCATCATTAATAGTATGTCGCAATTTCTTATAAAACATAACAACAAATACATTATTGAATACATGATAATAGATTAAATATATTATTAAGGGATAATGCCATTCTAGAATACTAAAAAAATCGAAAAAAATTTTTTTAGCTTAAATTATGCCCAGTGGTCTTAAGAATAAGATTTGATGAGTCTTATGGAGGGGAAAAATTTTTTAACTCTTATTCTAGTTAATATACGTAAACTGCGCGTGGAGCACAGTTTCCTTCGAGCTCCTCATGAATCTTTGTGCGGCGCGCTATTGTCATGATCCACATAGAGAGGCTCGGCAGTCCTTGAAAGCAGTCAGAAGAAGAGAAGAATCTCAAATTAGAAGGCCAGTTGTATGGTGTAGGTATCGTAGATTGAAGGTAAATAAAAATTTTCGATGGAAAAACGATAAGTAAAACTTTAGACGCGTTTTTCTCGAAACTGCATCTTTTAAATCGGGCGGTAACATAACTCCGAGAAATGTTTATCAATTCATGTGAAAATTTTGACTGCGGCTTTAAAATTATATTTTCTACTGGACTACGTACGGATTTCCCGTTTTATCGAGAACTTTTTTACAAACGATTTTCTACGTAATTTTTTATTAAAAAATGAAAACTTTTTTTCCAACAAGCACTATTTTCACAAAAATCTTTTTTATTTTTTTTCCGTACGCACTCCACTAGTGAATCATATATAGAATTCAAATTTTTCGCCTCTCTGTTCTAGATTGAAAATTAACGAGATTTTTTATCGCTCGTGTACATTATACACAAAGAGAGTTTTTCTTTGCTGGGCTCTAGCGCCGCCATTTTGCCAGAAAAAAATATGAAAAAATTTTAAATTGTTACTTAAAACATGTACAATAAAAGCCTTGAAATGAATTTTGTATTGGATTTTAAAAAAATCCAATACAAAATTCACATAAAAAAAATTATCAAAATCATGCTTTGTTTCAATCGCTGGAGTGGCATTACCCTTTAAATACTTTAATTCAAAATATTTCTGATACTAAAAAGTAATTTGTTATATCTTTACCAGAATATCCAAACTTACCCATACATTTATATCGAATAGATTTATATTTAAAAAATTTCAAATGTCTTGTTTGCTAACTTAAACAAGAGTAGACAAAATATTTGCGATATAAAACAAAAATATTTCATTAATAAATTCTCACATTTTTATTAATAAAGAATTAGATATATTTTTCGATGTTCAAGAAAATCTTCAGAAAGTGTTGACCACTCGTTAATAACCAGATATTTAAAAAAATAAATATCACATACGTAAAAAAAATTGCAACAATCTCATCTTGAAAGCGAGCAAGCTAAAAAAAGGCAGAAGAGAAAGAGGAAAGAAGGAAGAGGGAAGGAAGGAAGAGGGTGGGAGAAAAAAGAGGGGAGAAAAGATAAAGAGGAAAAGGAAAAGAGAAGGGAGAAAAGTAGAGGAGAGAACGCGCCAAAGAGAGGAGGAATAAAGTCTGAATTGAAGCCTTAATTCTGTATGCTTTGGGCCTGGACGATCAGTGTGAAACGCAATGTCGAATAGCTTGGGAAATATCGAAAAGCGATCGTGTGACAAGTGATAGAAAAATTTACAAAAAAACATATTGCAAAATTAAATAAAACTGCGTGAGATTATAACCAAGATTTCGTGAAATATGGCAAATTTTTTTTCTGGAATTTACGAACAATTCTATTGCTGATAAATTTGTATTAGTGCTGATTATGTGATTATTAAATTCTCTTACCTCATCGAATAGGCAATTGGGTTATTACATTTATAACAACACATGTGAAGTCACATTTATGTGAATATTTTTTGTGGCATAAGTGATTAAAAGGAATAGATCAAGTTAGTCGGTTGGTTGGATCACATTGCACATTGGGATAGGTCACATTGGGACGCTTAAATAAGTACGTGATAATTTGAAATAGATATGCAGTGAGATTAATTGCATGTAATTGCAATCAGTTATATTCACTTATTAATATATTTTTATATTTACTTTTATATTTATTTTTATATTTATACCTTTTATGTTTCATTAATCTAAAATATTTAGGATAAGCGAAAAGAGCAGTCAAGCGGATCTTATTTAATCTTGCGTGAATTTATTTGCATTTTACGCAAACTGCGTGCCGATTATTCGTCAGTCTTCAAACGCAGTTTTAAATTGTGAAGTTTAAGTTAATCACAAATTAAATTGATATGCAATTTAATCATAATGATGTTAAAAAAATGCGCATCTTAAATTATTGCAAAGAATTTGTTGCGAAAAATCACATCAGTTAGAATTCGAACCTAGATTTCCCTAGTATTCAGAACAGACGTCTTTACCACTCAGACCACTGAGGCATGTGATGACATAATATTTATTGCAACAATCAATAAATATTAAAAGAATGTTTTTTCAGGCAATGTGAATAAATAAGTAAAAATCGACCAATGTGAATAAAAGTAATCAATATAAATAAGCGAAAAGAAATCAAAGCGGAGATCTTGTGTTTAAAATATTTATGTTAAAATATTTATAAATATTGTGACTATATTCCTAATATTCTTGTGGTTATTCCTAATAATATATCAATTTTCAAATTTCAAAACAATATAATTATACAGTTTTTATATAGTTACAAAACAGTGTTAAAAATTTCAAAATCTTTCTCCCTTTTTCACAGATTTTTTCGCTAATTTTCCTTAGTAATTTAATAAATTTTACAGGAAATATATATCAACATATATCCTACAAATCGAAAAAATTATAAAAACATTTTGCTTGAAATATATAAAATATAGATAAGATCTCAAGATTTTGTCGTATAAATTTGAAAACCTATAACAAGATATTTCAGTATTTCATAATTGTTGAATTACTCATTATAAATTGCTTTCGCTATTTTAGCGAGACCATGCTCTTCTCTGACAATGTAGTTTCGGAGATTTTCGATCATGGGAANAAAAAGAAAGACAATACAAAATAAAAAATGTTTTATCTTCTATTTTTGATACAGGCGATAGTATCGCTATTCTTTCGAGTCATTCTTCAAGTCTTCTATATGCAAATGTATTGCAAATTGTGTCGATGACACAACGAGAAGAATTTAATTTCTTGTAAAGTCTCGAAGATTGATAATCCGTGTCGCGTAGGCTACGCTACATTACTTGCAGCGTATAACGGCGCATCGCGTGCATTGCACGCATCGCGCGCATCGCTTGCGGATGAATCAAAGAAAAGGATTACAATAGAACGACATGATAATTCGTGTTTCAATTGCACATACAACACATCCTAATTCTCTAAATCTATCACAATCACGTACGGATTACGATATAAATTAGTGAGAATACAATAATATAACAAAAATTTGAGATATTTTCTGTTTCAATAAAAGTTTAATACAATCTATTTATTAATATTTACATTCTTTTAAATAAGTATAAGAAAATATTGGTTTCATATAATTTTTCAAAAAGAATCCTTTTGAATATTTCCTTTAAATAATTTAGACAATTAATTCTTATAACTGTATTACTCTTTGAAAATTCTGTGATGTATTTATATTAAAATTTCCTTAAAATAAAATATTTCCTTTTTCGAAATTATTAAAATAAACAAGATATTATTACAAGATATAATTTATATTACGTATACAATGTTGCAAGACTATTACTACACAAATGTAGTAAAAATGACGATGACGAGTGCGCGATTACAACTATCGCTGATTTAATTTTTCTGCTGTTCTATATTTAATGCATCTCGAACCGAGAGCGAAAAACCTTGAATACAACGCGTGAAAATGCCAATTCTAAAGAAATCGAATTTTTCAAAATGCCTTAGATCCTACAACAATCATAATAATTTTTTCATTTCAATTCACATGTTAAAAAATAATTTAAGATATTTTACTTTATAATTGCATTGCAATTGTACATTGTTGTACTCTTTTTTTGTTTTGCCATAATTTGGTAAAAACCAAATGAGCTTTTTAAAAAAATCCAATAACATTCTCTTCACAAAGGTAATAATCGATTAAATTTTTAAAACAAATTTAAAAAAAGTTTTGAAAACAAAATAGTAACAAAAAATCAAATTTTTGGAAAAGCTTAATAATCTTAGTAATTTAAATTTTAGAAACATTTTTCTGAAAACTTATGAAATTCAAGTTTTAAATATTTTCAAGATATATATTTAAAAAAAAAAGTTTGATGTTTCCATTAATAAGATATCATGGTAAAACTTAACGAAAATGTAATTTTGAGAAAAAATTTCACACGTTCAAAACATTTTTCACAATACTTTTTCAATATAAAGAAACAAACTTGCTTAGAATTGGCTAGAATTATAATATGAGATTTTAGGAAAAAGTTTTTGATCTTTATGTTTATTTATTTATCATTACTTTTATATTTATCATGTGTGTGTGTGGGGGGGGGGGATATGTGTACACACACACACTCTCCCTCTCTCTCTCTCTCTCTCTCTCTCTCTCTCTCTCTCCTTCTAACAGTTTGTTCACATCAAACATATTGTTAAACTGGGAACATATAAATACGGTTCTTTTAATTTATTTAAGACATTTATGTATCTGATATATTCATCATTGAATTATTATTGACTATTATTTTCAATAACGATTAGCTTCGAAATCTTTGTGTTCAATCGGTTATTGTTGGTCATTATCGAATACTGTCAGCTTGAAAAAATTTGGAAAGAGTCTCCACTCATGTAAGAAAATATCTTAATAGGTCTGCGGTCTACATGAAGTTCAGAAAAAATATTCTTGAAGAATATCACAGAAAAATCGAAAAAAATCGCAAAATACACTTCTGATTTTATTTCATTCTTTTTTTATATTTTTGATAGTAAAAATAACATTTTGAATTCCAATTTTTTGCAAAAGATTCTTAAATTGTTTTATAAAAAAATATAAAACAAAAATAATCAATTTTTCTAACAAAGATCTATAATCCTTTAAAAATCTCAACAAAATTTATTTAAAAATACAAAACTCTCAAAATAAGATGCATCAAGCATATAAAATTAATCAAAATAAGCGTTGATAATAAATTCATCGAGTATATGTATACGATACAGTATGATGATCAGAGCTTCCAACTTCATTGATAATGGAAGTGGGTTAAATCATGGATCTATTTCTGTTGGTGATTTTCCAAACCGTTCAGTTATATTTGTTTTATACAAAATAACACGTATTTAGTTTCTATAGCATGCATAGGCACGCACACATATATCTCAAAAAAATCTCATTGAAGTCTCCATGAATCATTCTCGAGAGAGAACAGAAAATATGACATTGAAAACTACTAATTTAATCTATGCAGTGTTTCGCATCCATGTTTCCAACGAATTTTTGATTTTGGATAAAGAAAGATTTTGAAAGAAATAATTCAAGTCTGAAAATATCTCTAATACATCTATTATTAGACTTAATTAATCGTAAAAATTTTTAAGATATTTTTCGATTATAAGCAAATTATATATTTTATCTACTGCTATAGAAGAAAGGAAGGAAAGATAAAGAATTATTAATTTTTCATACATTCCTGTTACACATTCCTTAGCAGATTTCGACTTCCATAACTATTGTCCAAGCTAATAACAGATGAGCCAATATACTTATTAAAAGCTTTAGACAATAATAAATAGTTTTTTGTAGTTTAATTTATATCTATAAAAATGGATGATATAATAAGAAATGCGTTTTAGATGCGTCTTACATAATTTTTTTGGTATATCGGTATATAAGGAATGACATAATTATAGTAAATACTTTCATTCTCTTTATAAAATCACATTGCTAAGAACGTATACAACATACTAATATTTTTCATTTTTCGCATTGCAACATTTTTATAAAATAAATAAGAAAACACAATAACTGCGAGGAAAAATGAAATTAGGAAATAATTAATAATTATTTTTGTCTTGTCTTCTTTTATCTGTTCTTTCATTTCCTTTTCGACTTTGTACACTTATAAAAAGTTGTTTTCGTTTTAATGTAATTTTATTTTTTCAAATTAGAAATAATGTTCCTGTTTATTTATATTTTTCTTTCACACACATTACATTAAAATATTACAAAATCAAAATGATATAAAAGTTTATTATAATAGAATAAATCTTTTTACTAAAAAAGTACATTTTTTTAACTTGACTTTTCGTCTTACTGCTATTGAAAATCATCTTACTCGCATATGGGGGTAAAATAATGAAATTGATATATTTAAAAAAAAATTTTTTTAATTCTAATTTATTTAACAATTTTTAATTTTTACAGATGATGAACAAAGATTTAGTAAATTTGAAAAAAATTAGATCATTATTTTTACGTCACAGAAATTAAGAAAAATCGCTAAATATTAAGGTTGTCATTTTACCTTTCTTT
The DNA here is from genome assembly GCA_037157785.1 of Cephalotes varians. NCBI lineage: Eukaryota > Metazoa > Arthropoda > Insecta > Hymenoptera > Formicidae > Cephalotes > Cephalotes varians. The sequence goes on along the minus strand of JANQDE010000237.1, from coordinate 52,716 downwards.
TACTTATTACTTCGTCATATGATGCTGTCAATTTTTTTATTTATTAAATTAACATTGCGAAAATTGGCATGTGTAAAATTAATTATTTGTTCAAATATCCTGTATAAAAGTTTATGAAGTCAATATCCAATTCAATATATCCAACTCAAAATTGTTAAAATATTGATACTTTCTCCTTTTCAGAGGAAAAAAATTGTACAAAACACAATATGGATTTAAATTACGCAAATTTTTCATAAAAAGAAATCACATCAATTTGTGTAATATTTACCATGCACTACCTGGCGCGTGCCTTCGATATCTTATAAAGTATATTTTGAACATTATTGTATGTACAGTAATCCTTATACGGCTATTACACAGCTCCGGAACAATGAGCCTGACGTTGTATTGTTGTGATGTAAATGGCGCAGGGTTAAACGACCATGAGAAAGCCTGGATAGACGGCAGTGTCGTTTCAATTAAGTGTGCGTACAGACGAAGCATATAACCGGTGTCACATAAACGGAAATGACGTCGTAGTAGCTGCATATGCATGCATTCAAAAATGCACGAGGGTCATGCGAATATACCACAAATCCTTGATCTTATTTATGTTATACTTCAGTTTTATTAATCGAAAAAATCGAAAAACCCGCGATCACATCACATAATTAAACTGATAAATTATCAAACAAAAAAATTATATATATATATATATATACAATAAAACTAAAAAGTAATATATATATATATATATAATAATTTTTTTTCTGGAAGATGTTTATCATATTTCTCAAATTATCCATTGTGCCATAAGATTGGAACTATTTACAATTTAGTTGATAGAGCGATTTTGCTGTTATACCCCAACTTTCAGCAGAAGAATCTTGAGTTTTGTATTAAATTACTCGCAAATAATGGTTATTCTCTGGATCTTATCTTCAGGGAGATTAATAAAAGACTTGAAAAATTTTTCAATCAAAAAACAACTACACAAATAAGACACAAATAAGAAAATAGACTCACAAAATACTAATAAATTGGTGGATTCGAAAAAGTATTTTATAATCCGTACATCTCTGAAATAGCTTCTCAAATTTGCAATTCTGGTTTTACTGTTGGATTTAGATGTCTGAACAAAATTGATAATTTCATTAAAGTCCATAAAGACAAAACGGAACATTCATTTAAAAAAAAACGTAGTCTATAAAATATGTTGTCAGAGTTGTAATGTCTCATATGTAGGACAAACTAAAAAACGGTTAACAAGAATTAAAGAACATTATAATAATATAATAATAATAATATTATAATAATTTATAATAATATTAAGTCAAATACATCGAAACATTCTGTGATCTCGAAACACATCACTAGTTTTAATCGTTCTTTTGATTGGAAAAATGTTAAAATTTTAATTCAGAATCAAATTGTAACAAGAGGCTGATTTCAGAGATGCTACATATTAAAGAACAATCTAATAGTATCAATTTACAAAAAGACACAGATTTCCTCGATAGCTCATATTTCTGTCTGCTTGACAATCTTTCAAAACGTTAGTGACCTCTTACGTACGTTATATTATCTATTACTAACATTCTTATAGTTTGACGTTTAATGACTTTTATCTCACTTGTACTGAGCATTGTGAATATAAGCTAATATCTTGCCAAACACTTTTACACATATACAATCAGGGACCGACTATTCTTATAAAACAGTAAGTTTATATTTTACAACACATAAATGCATAATCTTATTTCAATTGTAACTTTTTTTCTCAGTTTTCATTCCAATTGACTCTCATCTAATATGATTTTATTGACAAAATGGTTTCATTTCTTTGATTTCTTCCTTCTCACTCACGACTGAAGAAACAGATAAAAACTTAATTTTATAAATTGACTTTAAAAGAATTACTAATTTTTTAATTTTTTTACCGAATTATTACTCACTTATTTTTATCGATTTGACAGTATATATATATATATATATCTAACTTTAGATGTGGCTTACATATGTTTGATAATTCTTTTTACAATTGTGTATGTCCTTTATTTATTTTCTATTATTTTTATACAACTGAAGAAGACAAAGTAACGTCGAAACGTTCTGTTAATCAATTTCTTAGATAGCAAATAAAATTATAATTCATTTCATCTATTATTGCTCGTTCCCTGACCTTTTATATTTTTATATTTAATTTTGTTATTCAAAAAGCGACCTTATATGTTTCCATTTGTAATAAAGATATTAAGAGATAGTAATGTATATACAGGATGTTCCAAAACCTCCGAATTTTCTTTTAAGAATGAATTCTTTTAAAAACAGAATATTCTAAGACAAAAATTTTAATATGAAAACGCGCAAGTTCTTAAATTATCAGCAAATAAATTTCACATATCATAGAGCTGATATTTCGCGCGCTCAAGCATGGTGATACGACAAGTATTGTTACCGAATCTGACCTTTTAACACTGAGATTATCACACAAATATACAATAATTTTTATTAAGAAATTTTTTCTGCTTGTATACGGAATCTATTAATACATTAAATACACATAATTAATATCGAAACATAATATTACAAAATATCAATTCAATAGCAAGATATTACAATATGTGTCAGCTATCACAATAAATTTATTATCATATTTATTTGCCAGATGATAAATTTTTAGAAACCATTTCTTTATTATAAAAGTATCATTACATATTTATATGATAATTTTGACATTGTAAAGATGCTTGATTCATGATAAAACTTGTTACTATGCCTGAGTACGTAAAATATTCTATGATTCGTGAATTTTAACTACTATAATTTAAAAACTATCATAACCTTGATATTTTCATATAGGACTTTCGTCTTAAAATATTTCAAAAAAATCCGCTCTTAAAAGAAAATGAGAAAATTTTGGGTCATCCTGTGTGTGTGTGTGTGTGTATTTTTACACACACACACACACACACACACACACACACACACACACACACACCGGCCAAAAGTTTGGATGCACTGAGAACAAATAAGCGAAAAATCGAGATTAACTCTAATTGGTATTCGCGGATCTAGCAGATCCGGATATTTTGTCCGTGAATATTTTTCACAACTTTACATAATTTTAAGTTACATAACACCTTATTCCTTGGATTTTAACCTTTAAAAAAAATTATTCAATTACGTTAAAATGAGTTTTACTTTAGATACTG
>JANQDE010000237.1:17034-49494 GCA_037157785.1 Cephalotes varians | reverse complement strand
ACACACACACACACACACACACACACACACACAAATACCAATTAAAGTTGACAAAATAAATGATATCGTTTCTTTAACAAAAATAATTTATTAAAACATAAAATATACTTTGGCACATTCATATCAATAAAAAAAATGTCACAAAACTTTTACGATCTATTTTGGCCTATATAGCTAAAACCTGTTTTCTACCTGATGAACTACATCATGAGAGATTAATCCTAAAAATGAAAAAGTTTTTCATTTTTCGAGATATTCATAAACGGCTTGGAAAAATACTTCAGATGGAATTCTTTTCAAACTTCTCTAGAATTGATGCAACTATAATAAAAAAATCATAGAAGCCATATGGAAGCTAGACAAAAATAGACTTTAGCTTTTAGATCAACGTAAAAAGCAAAAGTATAAAGATTGTGTAAAGATTATGTAATATGAATATCAAAGTATACAATCATTTTTGTCGAAGAAACAATGAAGAAACAATGAAGAAAAAAATTATCTGTTAAGTTAGCAAAGCTTTAGTGAAGGATAACCTCCCTCAAAACATCAAGATGGCACTCATAATTAAGTTTTTTTTATATGCTAATTTTGTACTGTATGTGCTACTTATATGCTTTATTCCCAATTTTTGTACTCAAATGATGTAGCAAAAAATCGCGATTAAAAATAGAAATGTTAGCCTGATGTCAAGTTAGCACCTCTTCATTAAATTATACAGTGTTCAAAAACGATGGGTCAAAAATTCGTGGAGTGATTGGTGACGCCAAAATAAGCGGAAAATGTCAAAGAAACTAAGGTCCTAAATCCTACCGTTTTCAAGCTAGAGGCACTGAAAGGATGCAATGCTTTTAAAATAACAACGAGAAATAAGTGTTTAATAATAACATATTTAGATCTCTTACTGTTAAACACTTAAAAAATAGGTGAGGGAAAAGGTGCAAAAGAAGCGACCGAGTTAAAAAACCCCTTCTATAAGTCTAGTTGAGAATCGAACAGGAGGCTACGGTTCCAGAAGTAATCACCTTACCATCTACACTACGGCGTGTGCTACTCATTAGACAGGAAATATCGAATAGTGAATGAAGTGGAGAGCGAAATGAATGATCTTAGATAGGCGAGACTTGGCAACGTTGATCGGCAAGGAACGTTCACACTTATGCACGTTCACCCGTTGGCTATCCTTTCAGTGTCTCCAGCTCGAAAGCGGTAGGATTTAGGATCTTGATTCCTTTGACATTTTCCAATTTTTGGCGTCACTAACCACTCCACGAATTTTTGACCCATCATTTTTGAACACCCTGTATATAAAATCAAAGTTAGTACAGTATAATTAAATGCTCTTTAGTGGTTTCAAGGACACTCAACAAAATTTATGTATCCATAATAGCTTAAAAGATAAGATATATGTAATAAAATTTGATATAAATATTATATCATTACAAGAGTAAAGTATCAGTTAAATACAGATACCAAATTAGTTATAAGCTCAAAATATTTCTCTATTTATGTCATAATCTTTATTCTCGGAATATGCACAACGAGATTTTTTGGTGCTTGCTCTTTGATCGAAAAACCATCTCCAAATATTAATTTATAAATTAATCTATCTGCACAAAATTAATCAAAACTTAATTTTATAGATTTTGCGAAAATATCAAATAAAAAAAAATTAATCTAATTAGTCTAATTAGAAAATAATAATGCTAATTAGTCCTTAAAAGAAATTCATGTGACTCACGTAAATTTTCAACAAATTTTTAATAAAAAAGCACTAAAATCTCATTGTGCCTATTCCGACATAAATAAATAAATATTTTGAGTATACAACTAATTCGCTATCTGTATTTTATTTGGCACTTTACTCTTGTAAAAGGAAAATGAGTGCTTTAGAATCGATTTTTCGGTCAAAGAAGATGAGCATCAAAATTGTGCATATTCCAAGAGCACAAAAATATTTTATAATCAAGTAACATATCCGCTATATAATCGCTCGTGTGGATTATAGTCGGTATTCATAGTTCACTCTTATTAAATATATTTAAAAATATAATTAAAATATATTTAAAACTGTTTTAAGATATTAATGTAATTTTATAATTGGTTTACAATCTTAAGACTGTATTTTTCTTAAAACTTAGGATGTTTTTCAACAAAAGCCACAGACGACATTGTAACATAGTGAATCATTATATCTTTGTTTTTCCGATGTTAAACAAGGATGAAATGACAGTGAACTGTGTTACACTGTATCATTTATGTTTTTTGCTAGAAAATATTCTTAGATATAAAAATGGATTATTGACCAGGTATTCATAAACGATTCTTATATTAGGTTTATGCAAAAGTTTTAATCTTTTTTTCTGGTATATAATTATTTCAACTTAAATTTCAAATAAATTCTCGCTTTTTTACGTTGTTGAAGAGTTGGCATCAAAGTTTGTGAGACGTCATTTGTTATAATTTAATAACAAATATTGGGGAAAAAGTTTCTTCGTATTTTAATGCAAAAGTGAAACAAGTATTTTTCTAATTTTAAATAAAGTTTATCAAACCAAGTATGTGCCGTTTTGTTCAACCACCTTTTGTTCGGCCATTTTTGATAAAATTTTTGGTAAAACCATCTATCATTATAGAACTGTGAATTCTGGGCGAAAAACTGCAACAAGTAATTTTCACAGGCTTCTTTTGAAGTCAATTTTACATCATTAAGAGAATTCTGTGGAGATCGAAACAAATGATAGTCTGATGGTGCAAGGTCAAGACTATAAGGTGTATGCATCAAAACTTTCCAAGTTCTCTCAATTTTTGACGAATCACCAAAGATGTATGAAGTCTGGCGTTGTCATGATGGAAGACGACGTCTTTCCTATTGATTAATTCTGGTCATTTTCTCTCGATTGCTTGGCGTAATCTTTCCAGCTGTTGACAATAGAAGTTAGAATCAATCGTTTGACCGGGCAGTAGCAGTGAATCGGACACTCGTAGTGAACGATTCCTTTCCAATCCCACCGCACACACAGCATCACTTTTCTTGATGTCAATCCTGGTTTTGCCATCATTTGCGGACCTTCACCTTCCTTCGACCATGATCTTTTTCGTACATTATTGTCGTAAGTGATACATTTTTCATCGTCCGTAATGAACCGTTTCAAAAATAGTTCGATTTCGTTTCATTTTAGCAATGACTTGCAGATGAAAATTCAATCCATTAAATTTTTCACTGTTAAATCATTCAAACATCGAGTTTTTTTATCCAGCCTTCTTCAAATGGTTTAAAACTGTTTTGTGGTCAATTGGTTCCTTACCAATGTCATGACTGAATGTACCGGTCTTACTCAACTTTTTCTGATTTCATCGACTTTTCTAGTGATTGATCGACCAGAGCGAGGTACATCTTTGACATCAAAATTTCCAGATTGAAAACGCTTGAACCAGCTTTGTGCCATACGTATTGATACTGCATCATAAACATCACAAATTTTTTTAGCAGCCTGAGTCGCATCTTCCCTTTTTTGTAATAAAATTTCAAAATGTATCGAATTTCTTCTTTATTTTTATTCATTTTCAAGACGCAATAACTTTTGACTGAATAAACAAGTATCACAACTTTTTTTTTTAATTACTCTATGACGCAAATATTGTCAGATCCGATTAATATTATCAGAGTTATGCGATCCTAAAGCCATCTACCGAGAGAATATGGAAAAACTTTCCCCAACTCAATATATATAATGTAATTTAATATCAAGTAAACAATCTTGTAGATCAATAGTGAGCACGATAAGCGATAAGAAGCTATATTTTTGACATTGCATGCGAATTTCAACGAAAGAAAAATGCTAAAACATGCAAATCAATTTATTCTCGATGAGGTGTTATGTCCTATAGTACTTGCAAATATTGGTTTCGACATAGACAAATGTTGTAGTCGTCAGTTAAATTTGGCCGACAAAATCGAACCGAAAACTAGGAAGCCGGAAAGTCATTTTGCACAACATTAGACCGCATGTTGCTTTTCATACTCAACAAATCATTTTTCAACGTAAACTGAGAAGTCCTCTCGCAAGCCCTCTCGGCGTATTTATTCAACGCCTTCAGATTATTTATTTTAATCAATGCAGCATTCTTTAACTAGAAAGCGTTTTCGAATGTAGCTGAGATACAAAAATAAATTCCATAATATTATTGTCCTCAAACCAATGTTCTTTTCTTGTAAAGGAATCGGAAATTTACTTCCGAGAGATGACAGAAAGTAATAGAAAACGAGGGCAAATATTTTAATGACTAAATATTATTGTATATAATTAAGCACCTAAAGCAAAAATGTACGAAAAAAGACTAAAACTTTTATATATACCTAATATTTAAGATTATCTTAAATACAATCTTAAGATGTTATAAACCAATCACAGAGCCGTATTAGTGTTTAACCCTTCGATGCACAAATTTTTTAAACTTATTTCGCTGAATTTTAATATATCGAGGTTTTTAGGATCGTTGATTATAAAATCTAGTTAAAATTAAAAAAATCAAAATAGTAGATTATATGACAAAATTGAAAAAAAATTAACAAAATAATAAAATTTAAAAAAATCATGGCTTATTTACATTTAAAATTTTATACGTAAGAATATTTTAAACTTCTCTGATTTCAAATCTCAGCAATTAAAATTTAAAAATACAAAATGATAGATTTAACATGGAAAGAATTTTTGGTATCTCTTAACCCTCAATGTTGAACGTGTTTTTCGGCACCTTAATTATCCATGGGTCGTTTTCATTTTGGATTTTTTATAAATGTTAAATATGTCTAAAAAAATCTGAAAAAATTCGTGTATACACTTTAAACATTCTATTTTAAGAAATCGTTAAATTTAATAAAAAATAAATTTTTAATTATTATTTTTTAGCAAATATGACAAGAAATCCAAAAAAACAAGAAATCCAAAAAAACAAGAAATTTTCAAAAAATTCTAAAGTAGATAAAAAATTCTTAAAAATAAAAAAGAACCATGGTATCTTTTTTAAAGGAAAAAAGATACTTTAAGAAAAAAATAGTACAATAGCATCAGATTAAAATAGAATACCTATTTTGTAATTTGAAAATAAGCTATTTTTAAATGTAATAAAACGGAGAAAAGGATATATAAAGTAAAAAAAATATTTAAAAAAAAATTTTTTTAATTTTCATAAAAAATTGATTAATACATCTTTGAATTAAAAGTAATGCACTTTAAAAATATAAATTGATCCAATTATAACTGAAATTACATGCAGTTTATGCGATGTTCTTCACATACTGGCTTGAAAATATACAAATACGTTTAAAATCACTTAAATTAAAAAATTTAACAAAAAACGCGTTTAGAAAAAATTTCATTTTTTACTTACGAAATATCCGATCATGGATCGAAAACATCCGCAACAGATTTTAATCCTTGGACATTCGGAACAGTATTGACGCAGCATCGTCGCCTACAAGTTAGCTCTATCATAAACTTTTTTTACATACCCAATAGAAGTCGCTACGTGCTCAGACCTTCTAGAAATTTCAGAAAGTAATTTTGCTCAGACGAAAACGACCCATGATCGTACATTGAGAGTTAACGAAAAAGTCTTGCTCTTGACATTATCCGGAACTAACGACGAGGACGTGGAGAGTTTCTAATTCCATGTCTATTTTTTTTATTTTTTTATCTTCAAATTTTTTTTAACAAATTCAATACAATGTCAAGAAGGGCTTATGAGAGCTTTGACACGCAGTAGACGGAGCGTTACAATTAATAAAATATAAAATAATTAGCTGTTCGAGCTAACGATTTTCCGATCGGACGTTTCGGCCTTTCTTCAGGCCATCTTCCGCGAGTTACTTCATATATATTAATTATAATGGGTGGCAACTGCATGAGAGCACTGATGTTGGATTCACATTGACGGGTGTGATCTTCATAATATCAGTTTATAATTTGATATCTAACCAGTGCAGTCACAAAAGTTGTCCAAGATCAATTACAATAGTCACAAATACGTAATAAAAATCAACGAGTACATGATATATGTTGCGTGTCAGCGGACTGAGTTACAATTACATTGTATTTATTACGTATTTGTGACTATTGTAATTGATCTTGGACAGCTTTTGTGACTGCACTGGTTAGATATCAAATTATAAACTGATATTATGAAGATCACACCCGTCAATGTGAATCCAACATCAGTGCTCTCATGCAGTTGCCACCCATTATAGTTAATATATATGAAGTACACACGTAACTCGCTGAAGATGGCCTGAAGAAAGGCCGAAACGTCCGATCGGAAAATCGTTAGCTCGAACAGCTAATTATTTTATATTTTATTAATTGTAACGCTCCGTCTACTGCGTGTCAAAGCTCTCATAAGCCCTTCTTGACATTATATTGAATTTGTTATTATATAGAGAGCCAAATACAGTTGTCATCAAATTTTATTATATTTTCGTTAAATTTTTTAATTTTATTAATTTTTCACGCCCTAATAAAGCGGCATATTCTTATGAGAGAATACTCAGCTATTTATCTCAATAAGAGAGATTTCATATTGCTTTGCAATCGTAACAACAAATATAATTTTTTGAACACAGTGAGACATAGGATTGTCATTACTACTATAAAATTTTTTCGAAACAAACAAACCAATGCAAGAAAATAATTTGGTTATTGCAATATTTTACTTATTTTTGATAATTTGATAATTTGATAACATAATTTTAATAACATAATTCTTTGTTAAAATCAAAATTCAACATGTCTTGATAGTCATTTTGGCCGTCATTTTGAATCTGCAATTAAAAATTTGCCAATTATTACGTACGTTCACAAAGACGCTATTTGCGTTATTTAGCGCAAATGGCTGTTCACGAAGATACAGATAGTACTAACAAACGCAATTATGACGTCACTCTTGGTAGTGTGCTACGTCATAACTTTGCGTTATCGGCGCTATTTCTTCCAAGGTAGTGTGATGATTGCGTTAGCATGGTTAGCGTTTTGCAAACTTTGTGAACACTCAGAACGCTGTGTTATTACTTATGCAACCAATTGGATTGCGGATTGCTTGTGGTGAGGGTAGAGACACGCGTGGAGCGAGAGGCAGACAATAGTATGAACAGAGAGAAACTTGAGCGCTATTGGCTTTATGAACAGTTTTGGCAGCGTTTGCGTTTATAGCACAAATAGCTTCGTGAACGTACCCTATAAATGCAGATTTGAAATCAGTAGCCTCGAAAATATTAATGTAGAAATTTTGAAAGTATATTTATTGTCATTTTCATCCCATGAATTTTTTGTAAAAAAAAGTGCTGATTTTGACTGATCTTTTGTTTCTAACTTATAGTTAATGCAAAATAATTACATATTTTTGTTATTCATGTGTACACAAGTACACACAAGTCTTAGAAACATAACGATATGTTCGACATGTAATATAAATCAATCACCAAATATGTAAAACATACAAAAACTGCGATAAAAAAATACCCCTTATAGAATATGCAACAAAGGATTATTTAAAGACATTATTTAAAAGTCTTATAATAAAAATGAGCACCAGCATATTTCACGATATGAAAAGTCGTCTGTTTTCAGACGACTTTCAATGTTTATGGTTATATTTCCTAGTCAGAGTTTGAATAATAATATAGAATAAGAGCTAATCATCATCTCTGATCAGCTTAATCGGTTAAACGATCGATTTAAGAGTTGCCAAGTGCGAAATTTAAAACTTATACTATTTTGTTTTCCTTGTTAATCTTATGCAATTTTTTTAAATTTGGCTGCCACGTTAGATCTATTATTTAGATTTTGAATTTAGATTTTAAATTTTGATTTCAGATTAAATGCAAATTATAATTTAATAAAATCTTTAGGCAGTCAACCCCAAATGAACTCCAACTGATCTTGATTTTGACTTTCAAGGAGGCGATTTTTTTACGCAAAACAAAATTCACTCTACATCCCCCTCCCCTACTTAAGTGAAAAGAGATCTACGAATGTCCTGTTCCACATAGGTTTGCGACTTTCCACGCGAAATGAGTCCTCGTTTCGCTCTTAAGCAAAGGGGATATGAGGTGGATCTCTCGCTTCGCGTGGAAAGTCGTAAACTCATGTAGAATAGGATATTCATAGACCTCGTTTCGTCCCTAAGCAGGAGAGAATGTGAGGTAGACCTCGCTTCACGTGGAAAATTTCATGAAAAAAATATTACAATTTATTCATCAGTATTCAATACATTATTTAATAGATATAAAGAAGCCCATATTTCAAAAACATTTGGTATTCTTTCATTAAAATCGTATTGTCTCTTATACAAAAATTCTGCTATATAATTTACATATAAAGTTTCCCTCTCAATGTTACTATTCCTAGCATATATGTACAAACAGTGAATTTTGTATAATATCATGTAAAACAAGATCTGTCCCACACCGCTGAAATACACTGTGTCCAAAATTTACGTTCCACTTATTAAAAATTGTTTTGTTAATAACTTCTTAATAAATAACGAGCAACGGGAAAGGTCAATGATCTTGACCTCCTCAAAGGTCAACATCAGTCGGAGTTCATTTGAGATTGATTGCCTAAAAGTAAAGTTTTATTAAAAAATTAGATTAGGAATAATTTAATCAATTTTAATTCTCTATTGGCATTGTTGTAGAATTTTGCACCATTTGTCTGCCACATGAAGCTTTAAAATCTAACGCAAATTTTCATACTGTTCCGCACTGTATAAAAATCTAAAAAAATTTTTATGAAGGTTTCAATAAGTTTTTACCATAATAGAAGTCAGATTACATTTATTTTTTACAAAATTAATTTAAAAAATTTTGCAGTTACTATGCAACTACATAATTTTTTTGTGTTTTCTTTACATCAATTAATTCGTCTCATTATTTTGTGCATAAAAATATTGAGATATAGCTACCAAAAAATAAATAGTTTACGAAATATTTTATGTCCAAATGTGTGAACTTTATCAACTCTTATCTCAAAAATACTTAATCAAAAAGAGTTTATTATAGTGTTTTGAAAAACATTCAAGATCAGCTACAAGAATATGCAATAAAAAATAGAAGTTTAAAATTAAATTTAAAAAACTCAAGGTAACATCTCCTTGATGTAACATTTCCAAAATTATTCAAGATTAAAGGGTAATGACACTCTAGCGGTTGAAAAAAAGGCATAATTTTGATAATTTTTTTTATGCGCACATAAGTAAAAGATTCTAGTACAAAATTCATTTCAAGGCTTTTATTGTACATGTTTTAAGTAATTTAAAATTTTTTCATATTTTTTTCTGGCAAAATGGCGACGCTAGAGCCCAGCAAAAGAGAATCCCTCTTTGTATAGTGTACACGGGCGGTGAAAAAATCTCATCCAATTTTCAATCTAGAACAGAGAGGCGAAAAATTTGAATTCTATATATGATTCACTAGTGGAGTGCATACGAAAAAAAAATGAAAAAGATTTTTGTGAAAATGGTGCTTGTTAGAAAAAAAGTTTTCATTTTTCAATAAAAAATTACGTAGAAAATCGTTTATAAAAGAAAAAGGTCTCAATAAAAAATCCGTACATAGTCCAGTAGAAAATATAATTTTGAAGCCGCAGTCAAAATTTCAAATAAATCGATAAAGATTTCTCGGAGTTATGTTACCGCCCGATTTGAAAAATGCAGTTCGAGAAAAACTAAAGTTTTACTTATCGTTTTTCCATAGAAAACTTTTATTTATCTTCAATCTGTGATGCTTGCGCCATACAACTGGCCTTCTAATTTAAAATTCTCCTCTTCTTTTGACTGAATTCAAGGACTACCGAGCCTCTCTATGCGGGTCATGACAATAGCGCGCCGCACAAAGACTCAGAAAGAAGAGCTTCACGCGCAGCGTGATTATTACATATATTAACCAGAATAAGCGTTTAAAAATGTTTCCTCTCCATAAGACTTCAAACCTTATTCTTAAGACTTTATAATTTAAGCTAAAAAAATTTTTTCGATTTTTTTGAATATTCTGTGGCATTACCCTTTAAACCAAGGTCACCCCATGATGGATAATATCCTATAACTTTTGTACGAAACATTTTTTCTGAAAACGTCATCTTTCCGAGAGCCAGTGTCCCGACCTTTTTGTGAGTCTCTATATAAAGATAATATAAAGAAATAGAGAAGTCCGAGTATTAAAAAATCAAAATTAAAAAAGTTAAAACAATTTTAGGAAGATGAGAAAAAATATTATTGTTATTGCAATTAATTTGTGAAAATTATTAATTTCAAAATCTTCAAACTCTTTAAAAATGAAAATTAAACATCAATATTTCATTACTATTTTAAATATCAGTTAAAATAACGTAATTATAATATTTTTTATAAAATATGAGGATCATTCAATAATTAAAGACACAAATTGCTCTGGAGATAAACAATTTATTTGATCAACTTGACATCTTTTTTTTAACACCTCTAGCAACATTAATATACTTGTCCCATCTTTTAATTAACTTATTTATGCCTGCTGCAAAGAAATCTTTGTCTTGATGTCAGAGCCAATTTAGCACATTTTCTTTGATGCCGTCATTGTCATTAAATTTCTTACCACGTAGCTTTTCCTTGAATGGACCAAACAAGTGGAAATCCAATGGGGCCAAGTCAGTCGTTCAATTAATTCACAAATTTCAAGAGGACTCGCCGTCGTAATTTGAGATTTTGAGATTATAAATAAGACAATTTTACTCAAATAGTTGATCAAAAGTCATCACGGAAATACCAACTTACTGTTCTGAAAGTATCATAATTCTCTCACCAACTGTTTTATCTTCACAGCTATTGTGTCTTTAATTATTGAATGATCCTCGTACATCCTACATGGATTTACAATATAAAAAAATATATTTAAAAATATTCTAATTTCAGTAAAATTTCAAAATGGCTTCGAGATCGGAGGATCCAGAAATTACAGAATATGGAGGGAGAGAGAGTAACATAAGGTAAGAGTTGATATTAATTCCCCCGATTAACGCAATATTCTATCTAAATTTTTTTGGAATTTTAGGAAAAATGATGAGTTCGGCAGATTACTGCTAAAATTTCTAATCATTTACTGGCGATCCTTCATTGTAATATTATGGCCATTAATCCTGATTCCGATATTGACTCTCGAAAGTGAAAAAGTATGTCTTTTTCTTTTAATTATATTCATATTTAAAAATTAAATAAATAGAACGTACATTTAAGGAAATATTAAAAACAAGAATTGCATTACTACATTAATACAATGTAAGACTCCTTTTTTCTGGAGCCAATTGATTTCTTCATGTTATCACGCACTTTTGATAACGTAAGTGCTGAAATATACTGAAGATCATTTTTTCGGTTCGTGAATTAATAAATAACTAGAAATTTTTTATTATAAGGTATATTGAAATGTAGATTCAAGCGTTTACTAATAATAAAAAAAGCAAATTTTCGTTAGAATATGGACATTAAGTTTAATGTATTCATTTACAATACAGGAAAAAAACTTATATAATTTTTCATTCTGGACACAACAAAATATAATTTTATAGTCATAGTAAGCAAATAAGAAACTACACTGAAACAAGTGTTTAGTATTTGTGACTATAATTTACGATCACATAAGATAAAGTAATTATGATTAGAAGTACCATTTTTATACTTATTACTTCCATAATATTAATAATAATAATTATTAATAATAATTAATTAATGTAATTATATTAATAGTTCTATCAAATAGTTCTATCAAAGAAACATATGATTGGCATAAAAAAATATTGTATATAGTTAACATTCTTAAGCCCAACTACATATTTCTTTGATGTCAATTATATATTTCCTTAATAAAATTATTAATAATCATTTATTATATTATTATAGAATTATTAATATTATTATTATTACTAACATTACAGACATAATATAACTATAAAGACTGTGCTCCTAATCATAATTGTTTTACCATGTAATTATAGTTACAAATACTAAATACTTGTCTCTCAATGTGTAACGTATACGCAGATTTAAATTCAAATCGGATATCGAAAAAATTAAAGAATTATTTTCTCTTCTTATCGATGTAGCCTCTCGCAATGAAATGTTTATATGTCGTCGCATTAATGGCGATGTTCTGGGTGACTGAGGTTCTGCCACTACCCATCACGGGTATGATTCCGGTAGTTCTATATCCGCTGATGGGTATCATGTCTACCAATGAGACTTGTTTATGCTACATGAACGATACTACAATGATGTTTCTGGGCAGTTTGGTAATTGCAGTGGTTATCGAAAACTCCGGCTTACACATGCGAGTGGCATTACTCATTATCAGGACTATTGGTTGCAGTCATCGAAGGTGTTTTATACATTTTATATCATTAGATATTACATAAAAAGTTTACACATCAAAAATTTTTTCAAGTTTATTTATATAAACATTTTTCTTTTTGAAGTTCGTGATACAATCGGGAAGATGATTTTTTAAATAAATCGAAATAATAGAATAAATTTTTTTCAAATAAGACTTCGTTTTTGAGAAAAAAAAACTTTAAAAATTAATTGAGTACCCAAGCACTTGGTGTAAGTTTTCGTAGACACTCTGTATGATTTGTTTACTAACCGAGACTAAATCAAGCAATTGACTCGTAAGAGTGATTTGTTAAGATAAAGAATAATTTACTTCTTACACATTTATTGTTTATTTAATTAAAGTATTATTGAAAATATTTATCATATATATTGTATTCTATGAATTAAAGTAGAATGAGTTGTTTCCAGTATATTCTATCTCCTTTTAATTCTTCAAATGCAAGAACAATTTTTTTTTAATTATTCAAAGCCCAAAACTTTTTTTCTCGAAAACAAGATTTTATTTTTAAAAATTTAGGGGAGATTGTCACCGACCGGGGCAGGTTGTTTTTGTTTAGTGATTTTTAGAAAAAAATATAAGATTTTGAAACATTATATACGTTAAGATACACCTACATCTTTTAGATATAAAAAAAATATATATTATTCTTAAATATATCAAATATATCAAATAAGTTATTTAATTTTAAATAAAACTGTGAAAATGTGACAATTAACCCCATACTCGAAGTTGATTATCACACGTTCCAAGGTTGGTATTAATAGTTACATATTCAGGACTTTTTGCAATAATCACTTAACGCACGGAAATTCATATTAAATTTTAATGCGACTTATCGGATATAGATAAATTATATATTTTCACTGCTCTAATAACTTCTAAAATAACATCATGCGGAATTTTATCTCTATTTTCCTTTCTTATTTTCGTACCAGAGATACAATTTAACCTCACGTAACTTCTGAACGACTGTTCAAGCCAATGTCAAAGATGGAAAACGCGGTTTTCTCGAAGAGTAAATAGAAAGGCTCATTTAGGACAACCCAACCGTTTTTTTTTTTTTTTTTTAAGAGATATTCACAAATTTTGTTACAATAATGATTATTCAACCACAACTTAATCAAAACTTATTTAAGACATGCGATGCGATTTTCTACAATTGCAGTGAAATTGCGATTGGTAATGTCAAAAATTAACAAAAAAAATAAAATAGATCTGAAATATTTACCCGCCAACTTCATTTTCTTAAAAGTTGTTGTAAGTAATATGCGCAATGCTTCTGGCACAAGCTATTTTATACCATAAATTAATATTACATCAGCAATCTATAAAAAAAAGAATTTTCTGGTGTATATTGATTGAGTTATAAGCTTTTTGACAACCAACTCTGTATGTCAACTTGCTCCAGTCTCCCCTATTTTATTATTTTGACTTTTGAGTTATAGAATCATCTCCTTTTCGATTGTACCATGTATTTTGACCTATTTTGTAACATAATATTAACATAATATTAAAATAATATTAAATTTAAATTACACTAAATAAATCATTTTAATGTATTACTCTTATATTATGTCTCATCTTTAAATATGTTCCAAATGGTTTCAGAATTTTAAAAAATATGCGTTTAACAAATACTTTATATTTATATATGTATCGATGTTTTTATATATTTTTTGAAATTAAAGATTTATTTGATCTGTGCGTGAATTAAAATATACGTACGTGCGCGTATACACACACCACGCACACACACACACACACACCTTAATTATTTTACATTTTTATATTTTTATATTTTATATTTTATTTTATATTTTTCAAAGTATTGAGGTAAAATTATAAAAAATTTATAATTTCATATTTTATTCCGATATATTTTGTCAAAATAGATCAAAGTAGGGATCTTGTAAATTGCTAATATTTATAGCTAATATCATGTAATTGCTAATACTTATGATTTCACTTTTATATTACTATACTTTTATATGCAAAATAGTCAATAAAATCAAGTAAAACAAGAATTATGTAAAAAAAAACTATATTTAAAATAAGTTTAAAATTGAAAAAAATATTGTTGATTTTATAAACACGTGTACTAGAGAAAATTTATTATATGCATTAGCTCCGGTCTACAATAGATGTAGTAAGCCTTAAACTGTAAGAAATTGATCAATCACAATTATTCTCTTCATATTCAACTGTAATTAATCAATTTTTTACAACTTAAGGCTTACTACATCTATTGTAGATCAAGATTTAAACTTCCTTTCTAAAACTTTTTGTAAAACTTTTATTCTTAAAATATTTTTATTTAAAATAAAAAGTAAATAAAATATTAGGAATAATATATAAAAATTCCATCCTGTTATAATACTTATCTGTTTAACTGTTTAAAAAGTTCTGAGACTGATTTTTTCCTGAACAAACAAGTACTATCTCTTAAATGCCTGCGGAATTTTTAGTATTAACATTTGATTATTTACAAAATTTATTTTATGTCATCACAGTATGTTTCAAGCGGTGGTCATGTTTTATAAGATTGTTGTACTCATTATAATTGAAACTAAATTAAAACAGCGCGCTTCTCTTAAATTTTGTTTTAAAAATCAAAAAACTCTAAGTGAAATCTATAATTTGATGAAACAAGTGTATGATAAAAATTATTTATCACGACCACGTGTGTTTGAGTGACATAAGCGTTTTCGTGAAAGAAAATCCAAGATAGTCGTCCCTCCACAAGCATCACTGACGCGAATGTCGAACAAATTCGCTCTTTCCTCATCATGAATTGTTTTTACACGTGTCAAATGCTAGCTTTTCATTTCTTGGCACAAATCAGACGCATCCGTCCGCAGCGTTACGCCGAACGGGATTTCTTTATTGCACGACAATGCACCGGCACAATCCGCGGCAATCGTGGCCTAGTTTTAAGTCCGTAAACAGGTGCCATTGCTTCAACCTCCTTATTCCCAAAATTAAAAATGCTAATGAAGAGAGAGCAATTTGATGATATCCTGGATATCCAGGTGAACGTGACGAAGGAATTGAAAGCTATTCCGAAAGAAGATTGTAGAAGCTTCTAACGATTAAAAGAACGTTCGCAAAGTTGCATTGACATCGGAATGGGAGGAGGGAAGATTTATATTGAACATTAAAATTTATAAAATGTTTATATTTTGATTTCTTGAGTTTTAATAAAGTCAGTTTCGGAACTTTTGGACAGACCATATATATTTATAAATTATTTGTTCAATGAGAATATTGCTAGTATACTGGAGTTAATGTATAATGCAATTAATAATTTTTGTCATATAGTTTTATCTATTCAGACTTTTTTCAATTAAAAATTTTTCTTTTACCAATTTTTGTATTTTTAGACTAACATTAGGCTTATTCTTTGTGACAATGTTCATTTCGATGTGGATTTCGAACACTGCCGCTACAGCCATGATGATACCGATAATGGAAACTGTTCTCATAGAGCTCGAAGCGGTGAGTTTCTATTTTTTTCCAAAGTTTTATACGATTATAAGGCATAAAAGGAAATGATTTTTCAAATTTATCTTAGCAAGGACTTGGAAACATGTTCATACAGAAGGAGGGAGCAGCCGAAGAGGAAGATGGGGAAACGTAATTATTTATTTTTTCGTATATGCATTTTTTCTTCTTTCATTTTTTATTTTCTAGATATTAATTTCTGAATATCAATATTTAAATTTAGCACAAATAAGTCCACTCGTATTCCATTCTGTTCATAACGTTCGAAAATATTTATATAAATGTAATTCATAATATTTACATAAATATTAAAATATCCCACGTATATCAATATATCGAATGTATATCCAAATGTAAATATTTATATATAAAATTTTTCTATTTTAAGAAGATCTAAAATTATGTAACAAACATTTTTTGTTTCTGAAAAATTATTAGAATATAGAATATTTGCAAATATAAAAAATATAGGACAAACTAATAGGTAAAAAAATATTAAAAAATTGAATAATTGTTCAATTAATGTAGATAAGAGAAACTGTTTCATTTGAAGAATTTCTTGAAATAGTAATTACTTATGTCGTTCAATTCTGTCATATCTATTCTTAATTAGCTTTTTTTCTATTGTGCCTCGGTTTAAATATTTTTTGAACATAAAAACTAATTTACTAACTTTTTCGTTTCTTAATCGACTACGGAGTTTCGATTAAATTACCCCAAAATTTGAAAAGAATTTGTCAAACTCTATTGTTGCGGCAATAACATTAAGTAACTAATAACAACAAGTTGCTTGATTAAAAAAAATGTCTTTCTTTGATCATTCAGATTTATGGACTGTTACAGATTTCCATCAAATTAACGGATTTATATTTCAAAATTGAGTTCCAAATAAGAATTTAGGAAAGTCTTGTTTTAGTTTGTAATATTACAAATGATATATAATCAAGATTTAAGAAATTGGAATGTCTGTTCTTTTTGAGTGTTATTTAATTCTTCTCCCAGAAATTGATAACCATGCCAAATAATGTGGTGGCCCAATGCTATATCTCTTTTTTTATAAAAATGTCTTTTAATAAGTAATGATTGGTCTTTTAAATTCATTTTTAATTTTGTGCTATATTTCAAGGGCAACTGAAATGTTCGTTGTATACATTTTATTTAACATGATAGCAATTGAATTAAGTCGCGCCATTAAATCCATAGTATTTATTAAGTATCATTTACAATTTTGATAAATATCAATGTTTTCTTATGGTTTTGAACTGTAACTGAATATTCCTGTTATCTAGATATGATTTTATTGCATCATTCATGTGTTCCACCTTATCTTCAGAGGTATTATAAATTTTTTACAACAGCTTGTTTAATAGTGCAGAAGGCATATATTTATTTCAAAAATATTTGATAATTTTTAAAATATTATTTGTAGAATTTTCAATGTTCTTTGCTAAATTTAATATATGTGCTAAACATTCATATAATATTACATCTATGTCGGCATCTTTGGCGCAAATTTTTCGTGCATTTTTTTTGCACATTAGCTACATTATCTATCAAAATTTTTTATCTTAACTCCAAAATTCTTTTTAATGGCTTTAATGGCATCGGTAGACACTTTTTTCAAATATAATGCAATATGGATTTCCTGAAGCATCCACTGTATCCACTAAAATTAATTTCCCATGTTAACTTATGATGCTGCAGTAAACTATTGATTCATTATGAATATCACTCCAACTATCCAATGACATGGAAATAGTTTCATTCTGTATTTTTTGCTTGCATTTTTATGATGTATCCGAATAGATTCTGCAAACTGACAAGCGGATAAGTTTTCATAACATACTATATATTTTATAAATTCAACGTTATCACCATGATTAAATGGTGTACTGGTAACATAAAAATATGTATTAATTTGCTTATTTATTTGTATTAGCATAAATTTTAGATATTAAAATAAGATCTATATCTTTTATACATTTTAAAGCTGTCTTTTGCTTTTCTATTGATGGAAAAACGTTATATTTATGCTTTGAGATTAAAAAAAATATGTATGTCTTTACATTATTACGTTTTTACTATTCAACGCAAAAAAAAAAAAACTGTAATTAAACATAAAAATTAATTATTTTATAGTCTAATTCATATTTAAACAATAAAATCTAATTAAATAGAACTAGTCGATGATTGTATTTCTGAAGTTCTTTATCTGATAAATACGACTCATCAAAATTCGTTTCACTAGTACTTTTCCGTATGGGAAATTGTTTTTACAGGAAGAAATACCTTACAGCTCCTTACGATATTTTTCAACTTGTCCAATTTCCAGTATTGTTGTTTTTAATAATATAATCAAAGTTCATCCACATAGGATACTTAGGTTTTGGCATTTTAAAGATAAAAATTTCATATATGAAAAATTATAACAATCTCTTCAATGTAAATCCAACGGGTTATAAAGATTCACAGACAAAAAAACGATTCTTCCAAACTCAACTGAGATAAACTTAATGAAATCTGTAATAAGCATATAGCCATTATTCAATTTAAATTGTTAACTTTATATTAATTTTATAATACTAATATATATGTCGTGATATATATTCGTTCATAAATATCACGATGTACATCCGATATGTATCATTGTTATATCTTTCAAACTTCGATAATATTGCTAATTTTTCTCTTTTTTCTAAAGCAAAAGGCCAACGCATAGTACCATGGTATATTATCTCGTCGCAGCCTACGCATCCAGTCTCGGTGGAATCGGCACTATTGTCGGAAGCGGTACCAATTTAACGTTGAAGGGTTTTTTAGAGAAGTATGTGCACATAGCAAATTTTGCAAAACATATTATTTTCACAGTCATCGTAGCAAGATATTTCAAGACATTTATGCTGGAGAATTATATGACATACAATATAACATGCATATTTACATACAGGATGACAAAAAAATTCCGGATTGATAAAATATCTCGAAAACAAAAATTTGAGAAAAAAATGTTTCATACAAAAGTTGTAGCGTTTTAATAAATGCGAACGGCGATATTTGTCTTCAAACGTAAGTATAAAAAAGCTCTCAAAATCAACTTTAACATTTAAATGAAAATCCCCACTTTTTATTGAATATTCTTGTAGTTTATCACATCGAGATCTTTTCAAAATACTACAATAAAACTCCTTTTGATTAAGTACTGAGTCGGTCAGAAAGTTCATGCCGTTTTTTGCCCAAATGAGAATCCAAATATATCTGCATGTACGAATCTTTATTAAATGATATATGTATCCTTTTGTTCGATCACCTTAACCCAATGATTGGACAGATCAAGGATTCCCTTTTTTCAAAACGTCTTAGGTTTTTTCGCGAGAAACCACTGAATTTTGATGGCATCCGGATTTGGGAAATTTTTTCCATCAAGAGAATTTTGAAGAGAGCGGAAGAGATATGATGCAAGGTCAGGACTATACAGAGAGTGCGGCAAGACATCTCAGGAACACTCTAGTAGTTTTTCACGGATGCACAAAGATGTGTGTGACCGCGCGTTATCGATGGAAGATCACACCCTTTTTGTTGGCAATTTTGGACACTTCTGCTGAAATGCCTCTCTTAAACGATCGAGTTGTTCGCAGATGGCGGCATCGATTGTTTTGTTCTTTGTGAGCAGTTCATAATAAACTATTCTCTTGATATTCCACCAGATGCACAACATCACCTTCTTTGGATGAAGTCCGGCTTTAGCAACAGTTTGGGGACAATCCTTCGGTCCTCGAGACCTTTTGTGCTTTACGTTATTGTAAACGATCTACTTTTCGTCCCTGGTGACGAAAAAAGGGTGCTCCTTGTTCTTTTCGAGCAGCTTGCATTCAAGTGTTGCTGCAGGTTCCTGACACTCAATTCGTGCGGCACCTACATCCATTTTGCTATCGGCGTCTCTGAGACGCGCCACAATGCTTCCGTGCGACATAACAAGATTTTCCTGGAATTTTCTGACCGTCGGATGCGGGTTTGCGTCCACCAAAGTTATGATTTTGTCTGTGTCCACCGTTCGTGGGCGATCCGATCGCTCCGCGTGTTTAACACTAAAGTTTCCGACACGGAAACGCTCAAACCATTTCTGGATCATTCTTTCAGGTCCGTAAACTTCACAGATCCTACGAGCCGTTTCTGTAGTGTAGAGTCCTTCATGGAAATGGTAACACATTATATGGCAATAATGCTCAGCGATATCGTTCAATCTTCAACTTAAAATCAAAACTCTCAACTATGATCAAATACCACTAGCGAGTAATCAAAGTATCGCTGAAAGTGCCGCTCTTGCTTGTTAGTAACGAGCAAATGCGCAGAAGTCTTCAGCGCCACGCGTAAGCGCTTTGAATGCGAGAGAGAGACCGATGACCGGCACGGACTTTTTGACCGACCCAATACTTTTCGAGTTGACAAAGTTCAGATATCGTCGGTATCAGCATTAACATGAAGTTCGAAACTAGCTTTATCGGAAAAGACAATGTTATTTGCAAAATCATCTCCGTGTATCTCAATAAGTGTTTACAAAATTCAGTTCTCCGAATAAAATCTTCGACAATCAAAATTCCTAATGTCTATTAGAAAGGCTGCTGCAAAAAAACGAAGTCAGCCGACAATCAGTGTATAACATTTTTAAAAAGCATTAATTTTATCTCTAAATATAAAATACATTATATAGTTAGTTAAGAGTTAGTTAAGATTTTAACTGGAAAATTTTGTTAATTTATTGAAGTACGCGGAAATAATTTTAAAGTTGACTTTGAGAGCTTCTGCATGATGATTTACTTGCCATTAAATGAGTATCACTGTTTAATGCATTTGTTGAAACCCTACCAAGAGACACGGTAGTGTTTCGCATCAAGTTCACGCAGCGCGAGACGGACTGTGTATTTTTACAGCCCGTTCACACAACACCGAATCGGTTTTTTGCCGTCGTCTGTAGTGGCGCACATATTTAAATGTGCGTGTTCACACGATACTGCCGTTGACCATATATGGTGAAATTACCTATTCGGTGATTTTTGACATTCGATTTTGTCAACAAAAGCCGTATCGGTGATTCGGTAAATAAATCGAATTGGTTGCTATAGTGGCGCATATATTGTAGTGGGAGCATTTAGACAATTCGATTGTTTTATCGAATTGCAGTATAGAAAATAGATACGAACCGATACTGTGCAAAACCGAACCGTGTGAACACTACATCAGTTGACGCCAATTCGGCAAAATTACCGATACGGTCAAAAACCGCAAACGTGTGAACGGGCTGTTACGCGAGATCAAAAGTTAAGCTGAGCCGAGATTATCAGATCTCAATAACGGCTGAGCCGATTGAGTTGATAAGCTCAATCGATAGCGCGTACTCAAATTATATAATAAAAGTATGCTTATTTTTACTGTATGTGCTGTAGAAAAAAAGTTATTATAACATAAAGTGTAAAAATAAAAAAATCGATCTCCGGGATGTACGTATGTACTGTTTCGATTTTTAGACGTTAGGTGCGCTAGCGTCATTGATTGACAACAGTGCTTACAAGGTTGCATTCCGATACTCACTGTGAGTGCTCAAAATCTATAACATACATAACGCGCACTGTAGATATTGAATATTCGCATTGAATAACGGAACGTAGCCTAAATAACATTTATATACATATACTAAATTATGGCAGATATTTTTACTAAACGAGTATATGTAGAGAAGGTATACCTAACATTTGGATTGAAGCCAACGAGGCGCAAATTAGAAGAAGACAATGGTCTAGAAATGCCAGAGATATCTGTATTATTTTCTTACAGAAAATTGATAAGCAATTGCTGGTATTATTTGAGTATTTGACTGTGTCTGTTGATAAAATAAATAATAAAAAAATTATTTCGAAAATGATGAGTCTTTTTAGTTTTATATAGTAAATATTGAAAAAGGCCATTATATATGTATATGTAAAGAAGAAAATGATAAGATTTAAGCTAATAATGCTTGAATTAGAAAAATGTGATCTAGAAATGATATAACATTTATATTTTGTATTTTTGTAACATAATTAATTAAAGAGCACATGCTGCATACTGAAAATATGACGGGAGTGATGGTGGAACCTCTTTAGCAAAATTTAATTAATTTATATATTATTAAAAAAAAGAATTAATATCTATCAAAAATTACTTTTTTTTAAAAAAGGTAATTTTTGATATAATCTTTGTATGAAACATTTTTTTCTCAAATGTCGTTGTGTGGAGAGTATTTCACTAATCCAGAACCTTTTTGTCACTTTGTGTGCGTGCGTACATTAATTTTATACATTTTTAATTCCAAATTGTCATATACATAATTTTTTCCTAATATTTATAATTTAAAAGAAAAATAATATTTAAGAAAGAAATATCAACAGTTATAAATAATAGTTATAATAGTTATAATAGTATAAAATTTGCTTCATTTCCAGGCGATTTCCCGATAGTCCCGGTATAAATTTCGCCTCTTGGATGTTGTATTCAGTGCCACCCATGTTAATAATGGGTTTGCTTACATGGTTGTGGCTGCAGGTGATGTACATGGGTCTTTTTAGACCAGAAAGTAAAGATGCTCGTGCTATAGATATTGGACAACAGGGCGAGCGTGTCGCAACAGCAATTATCGAAAAGAGGTATAAGGAACTCGGACCGATCTCGTGGCATGAATCCTCTGTGGGAGTCTTATTTATTTTTGTAGTACTTTTGTGGTTCTTCAGAAGCCCTGGTTTTATGCCGGGCTGGGCCGCTTATATCACAAACTTGTGAGTATTGATGAGAACAGTGTTATCAAATATTGACTTTCGCCATTTCAGAATTAAACTTCATTATGCGTTATTATTATGAACGTAAATAAAAAATCAGAAAAAAATAACAAAAATTAATATATTACACTATAATTTTTTAATTCATAATTTCGACAAAATTATGATATACAATTTAAAGTGAAATCATAATAATTTCGATAAAATTATGAATATAATTTTTTTAATTTCATATTTTTTAAATTTAATAAAAATCTACATTTAAACCTAAAATGTAATCAAAATGTAAACAAAAAAATAAAACATAAAATAACATATAAAAAATAATAAACTAAAGAGAATACAAAATAATTGAAATTTTTAAATTCGTAGGTCTGTTAAGGATTCGACAGCAGCGGCGTGTATAACGATATTGTTTTTTATTATTCCGTCGAAGTTGGACTTTCTGTATGCGTTCAGTAAGGATCCGCGTAAACGACCCACAAAATCATCACTTGGTTTGATAACATGGAAAATGATAAACGAGAAGATGCATTGGAGTCTAATATTTGTGTTAGGCGGTGGGTTTGCCATCTCAGCAGGTAGCACTTCATCGGGTCTGTCAGGAATGCTCGGTCAGTACCTGATAGGTCTGCAAAAAATTAATGTGGTGGCAATACTGCTGATTGTCTGCTTCTTCGCCGAGAATGTAACAGAACTAACGGCTAACGTGGCCGTCGCGAATATCATATTGCCAGTATTAGCAGAAATGGTGAGTGTAGCAAATGATAAACTTTGGAACAGAAATCAATTAATGATAGACTTTGGAACAGAAATCAATTAATGATAAAAATTGTTTTAGTGCGTGCGTGCGTGTATGTGTGTGTGTGTGTGCGTGTGTATCTGATATCTTATAGTCTTATTATACAAAGAATTTAATATTAAAAAATTTAAAATAAATTTTTTAAAATTTATCATCCTAAATATCTGCATAATTGTTATTCATTTTAGAAAAAAATATTTCAAACAAAAGTTTCCTAATTGAAGTTAATAAAATGCATGCAATCAATTTTGTATAATATATTTTTAAGATATCAATATCAAACTTCTTTGTTTTGCAATTTAATTTTTTTTTAATCATAAGAAAGTATTAAGCTAAAACTCATATAAAGTTTATGAGATATTTTGTTTAAATATATTTTGATATAAAATATAAAAATCTCGTTGGTATGACTTATTTTTAATATTTTTATTCGTAGAATTCGTAAAATAAATCAATTATGTGCGATGTAAAAAGATCTATTTGCATTTGAAAAAAATAATTTTTAAATAAATGTAATTTGCATCATGTGCATCATGTTTCTTAATTTACAATTTTCTAAACTTTTATTTAAATCATTTTTTCCAAAATAGACAATTGTATGTAATTGAAATATTTTTGATGATACATTAAAATAAATAATCTATATAGCAAGTCTATGCTTTTGGCTAATATTTTCTCACACACCATTGCAGATATCATAAATTTATTTATACTAAATATTTTTTATTTAGTAGAATACTATCATTATATTACAATACATTACAATTTACAGAAAATTCCTCGATTCAAACAAAATTACCCAATTTTAATCCTGTTTATAATATAAATGGTAGGAGAGACCGGGGCAAGTTGTCAAAAAGTTTATAACTAAATCAATATACGCCAGAAAATTTCTTTTTTTATATTATAGATTGCCGATGTAATATTAATTTATGGTATAAAATGATTTGTGCCAAAAGCATCGCGAATATTAACTTACAACATCTTTTAAGAAAATTAAGTTAGCGAGTAAATTTTACTGATCTCCTATTTTGTTTTTTATTAGTTTTTGGTATTACCAATCGCAAAATTTCACTGCAATCGTAGAAAATGGCATGTCTTGGCTGTGGTTGGTTAATTATTATTGTAACAAAATTTGTGAATAAATCTTACTAAAAAACAGCCATGTGAGGTAGATTGTGATCCTAAATGAACCTCTCTACCTATTCTTTGAGAAAGCGCTTTTCAATCTGGCGATGACTGACTTGAATAGTCAGAGGTTACGAGTTAGGTGAAGTTACTATGGTACGAAAATAAGAAAGGAAGATAGAAGAAGCTGTTAGAGTAGTCAAAATACATAATTTATCTATTCGACAAGCCGCATTAGAATTTATGAAATTATCGTGTATTAAATCGTTATTGCAAAAAATTCTAAATATGTGACTATCAACCTTAGAACGTGTAACAATCAACTTCGAATATAGAATCAATTGTCACATTTTCACATCGTACAAACAAGTTATTTATTTAAAATTAAATTACTTATTTGTACAATGATATATTTAAGAATAATTTTTTAATACGTAAGGGATGTAGATGTATTTTAACGTATATAATAACTACGTTCTTCTTCTTCGTACATTTAGTACACTTTACACTAGGTGTAAGCAAGAAAAACAAACCTATTATTTTAAAATCTACATTTTTTTTCCCTAAAAATCACTAAACAAAAATTATAATAACCCGCCCCGGTTTCACCTTTATAAACTTTGCAGTTCTTTTAATAAATTAATAAATTTAAAAAAAAATCAAGTAAAAAGTTAGTATTTTGTTTGCAATTCTTTGTAGTAACAATATTTTCATATATTAAAAAATATAAAAGTTTGAAAAAATTACCGTTACTCAGTTTTGAGATAAAAAAATCGTTATACATCTTAATGCAAAATCATTTGTTTGTAGTGATTTTCCTTTTTCAAAAATTGTAATATATTTACAATAAACTAAAAGTGTAACTTTGCTAATTTTTAAAATATATCAAATCCGCTTATGGCATATTTTTAGAATCATATAGTTATTTTTAAAAAATTGTCCCGTTTCATTTGTGAGTTGTTCAAAAATTACAACAAATTTACAAATTTCCAAAATTAAAAATATAATTTTTAAAGGGTAACTATAAACGATGAAAAAATCACTACAAACAACTATAAACAATTCTCAAAAAAATATATCGCGAGTAGATTTAAGATATTTTAAAAATTAGCAAAGTTACATTTTTAGTTTGTAAATATGTTGTCACTTTTAAACGGCTCAACTGTAAATGACAAGAAAATCACTACAAACAACTATGAATGATTCTGAATTATGATATATAAGCAATTTTTTTTAACTCGAAATTGTATGACATTTTTCAAAATTTTATATTTTTTAATGTATAGAACTACAAATTAAATGAATTATTGTTACTACAAACAACTATATACAAACAAAATAATAACACTAACATTTTCTTTATTAAAATTTAATTTATTAAAAATCGAGTGCCAAGTTTATAAAGATCAATAGAATAGTAATAGAACTTCTTTTTTTTTTCAGTGTGTGGCTATTAAAATACATCCCTTGTATCTAATGCTGCCAGCGGCTCTCTGCTGTTCTTTTTCGTTCCATCTACCAGTCGGTACTCCACCAAATGCAATTGCTAGTGCCGCGGGGCACATAAAGACAAAAGACTTTGTAATCGCTGGTATTGGTCCCAGCATAATCACACTCGTTGTTACTGCACTGGCGTTTTCCACTTGGGGTACATATGTATTTAATCTATCGGAATTCCCTGAATGGGCCACATAGTATTATATATAGTATACTTCTGCATAAAGTACTTCCTCTTATTCAATATTTATTTATATTTCATTCCGCCAAAGAGCGAAGAATGATTTTCACAACGATAAGAGTATATACTCACATATTTTTTATTTTCTCTAATCAAATTCATTTTCTTATATTTTTTTACAAGTATATATGAAAGTATATGTAATGCTTTAAGAGGAATAAACACAATCTCAAAAAAGAATAGAGCATGGATCAAGCCATATCTTATGTTATTATAGTAATGTTATCATAAAGAATTGCCATACTAAAGATAATGATAAGTGTATATATAATACCTTTAGAACAGTTTTATAAAAAATGATATTATTTTTCATGAAATATTTTATGTTCGATTATTAATACGAAGTAAATTCTCAAATGAGCAATCACATTCTTGGGGTTATAATTGTTGCCTTAATTTAATAATTATCCCAGCAATCAAAAGCTAATAACAATATCTGTATCAATCAAAAAGCAATGTATATATTTATATGTATGTACTTTGATAATTGCTCAGTTTAGCTACACCAGCACAAATATTAATGAAATTATCAACGAAATTATGCTTATTCGACATGTTTTTGATTATGAAACGAAAGAATTTGAAAAAAGTGTTGCTTTGCCCCGCGAAACGAGATAATAATCATTAAAATTGACAAATTATGAAATGTCATACCAACGAAATGTAGCGACATAAACATATTATGTGGCCATATAATGTGCATTTATTATTCATTTTGGATCGCTTCATGTAGAAAGTTGTAAACTCATGTGGAAACTCGTTTCAAATCCATGTGAAACTTTTCGTCGAATAAGTATAATTTCATCAATATTTGCTAAAAGCTGAACAATTATCTATATTAGAAAATATTGTACATTATATTATTAAATATTTGATGTAACAAAATATGATATGGATAGAATTTGTTAACGCATTTTAAGATTTATCAAACACTCATAATAGACAAATCAAATGTACTGACACGAAACCAGGTTCATCCTCTACCTTCTACACATAGTGAAATAAATTATGTTGTAATTATATATTGGATTTTATATTTCATGTACATCTATCGTAGCATGGACTTGGTTCCACTAACTTACATTAATTTTAATCTCGATTCAACTTACTCATCTTTTTTTAATTATAAGAACTAAAACAAAATAAAGAATGAGTTGAATCAAGATTAATCTACACTGGTGGAAACATACATTTTATTTCGTCGTACGATAGATTTCTCTTTAGTCATTTTTAGTGCTTAATGGTTAGATTAATAAATGGCGATTTTTATTTTTCAAAGTTTTTCTTCGTTTTTATACAAAAAGCCATCAAAGTTTAGTTTCATCAAAATATAAGATAAGAATTTTTAACTTAACATTTATATATATTTGAATAAATATATTTAATATATATTTAAAATATGGATGATATTATGTACATATTATGTACATAAATTATTAATATACATGCACAGTCATTGAAAGAATTATAAATATATCAAATTTGTGTAATCCTACTTACCATCCGCGTTATCCAAATCATGATTGATACTTTCTATTTTTTCCGCCATTTCATCAGTATTTTATGAAGAGGTCTGAAGTCAGGAAACACTTAACTCTACAATAAAAATATCAACACTTTACTAAATCATATTAGTGTAATTTAAAAAATCCGCAAGTTTAATAAATGGCGGAATAAAATTAAAACATAATTTTCGAACTTCATTTTATTTCTCTCTCTCGCTTCACATTAACACAAGAAATATAACCTAAAAAAATGACACGTCTTATCACTAAACAATTACGTAATGTCTTTACTGTAAAAATATACGTGGCGATAACAAAACTTATTATCACGTCGTTTCACGACGATTGACACTGGTTGCTTTCAGAAAACACAACGATTGAGTTCGCTACTCGCTACTTCGTTACTATTAGCTATGTTCAAGCCGGACGAAGCAGCTTGCCTGTTCGCCGAGCGATTTAATATAATTGGTTGGATCTATAAGCAAGAACCAATCATGTTCAATCGCTTGGCGAGCAGGCTAGCTGCTTTGCTGACCTGAACGCGCCCATTGATATATTAGCTGTATTCGTTTTACCCTATGGCTTAGCTCTTTTTGAGTCAGCTCAGTGGATTAGATAAAGGTAAACGTATCGTTTATCTGTATCTAATCCACTGAGCTAACTCAAAAAGAGCTAAGCCATAGGGTAAAACGAATACAGCTAATAATACTGGAACGAGCGCGATCCTATGAATAAATGYGATCCGAGAGAGAGCATYCAAGGTGRTATCTTTAGCCTTCTCTAAGCTATACTACGCATGTGTGGTAAACGATAGTGGGGATCGTACAGTCTCGTTTATMAAAGATGTTTAYGTGTATCCAATAAACGTTAGCAATGAAACTTTTGGCCAGATTGTACTAAAAAGAGACAAAGATACCACTTAAGACCCTCTTTGTCATTTCACGACACTAGCGCCCGCGCTCGTTCCAGTATTATTATATTTCAGTGGTGTATCYAATAAACGTTACAAAGAAACTTTTGGCCAGATTGTACTAAAAAGAGACAAAGATACCACTTAAGACCCTCTTTGTCATTTCACGACACTAGCGCCCGCGCACGTTCCAGTATTATTATATTTCAGTGATTCTAGGGCTGTGTTCCCATTTAGAGATTTTCAGTACAGTTACCAGTGGACGCCATCTTGTACTAGGGAAGTGTTCCCTTTCTCCAGTACAGTTAGTCCCGAGGTTTGTTCGCGTCGTAATGCCCCAACATGCTCCTACTTGCTCCAACACGTTCCATTCTATAATATACGTTACGTAATACTATAGATTGGAGCGTGTTGGAGCAAGTAGGAGCATGTTGGGGCATGCGACGCGAACAAACCTCCGGTCTACAATAGGTGTAGTAAGCCTTAAGCTCGTATCAGATTAGAGATTGGGATTGAGATTGAATTGGATTTTGACCAATCAAAGCAAAGTTCACTAAACTTGGAATTGGTTTTCTTTCTTCTTGGTTAAATTCCAATTCAATCTCAATCTATGGGTACGGTCGACTTGCCACTTTCGAATGCTTTGAACGTTTTCGTTTCCAATGCTTCCATGGAACGGTCATTTAGCGCTACGATCGTTGTCAACATTAATCAAATTGACCGGTCCGAAGCGTTTCGATCGAGGGGTAAATTGCTGAGGGCATTGCGGTGTACAGATTTGTGGCATTACATTATTTGAAAATTAGTTAGTTTGAAAATTATAGGAATTAGCAAGCATGAATGAACATTAGTGAATATTACTAAATTTTATTATTGGGTCTATTTAGGTTTATTATTGGGTCTTATTAAGCAGTTATAAGCAATTATCATTGTTGTTATTTTTTAAAGTAGAAACTGTTTGGTATTGGTTCAACAATAGTATCCAATAATTTGACAATCTTCGGAAAATTAATGATTAGAGATAAAATTTTGAGTGAGATTCTGAGTGAGATTTACTTCATTCACGATGATAAATCCAGGTAAAATTAATAAAGACATGAAAGTATGTTACAAAGATCTTTTGTAATATGTGTTTGTTTATATATTTAATTAACTAAAAATTTACTGGCAATGAAATTTTTTAGACATAAATAGAGATATTGCAATATGCATAACAGCAAAAAATTATTTAGAGTGTACTACTATGGTATATCTCTATGATGATGAAGACATGGACATTGTAATAATCTCACAAACTAATAAAAATCGTATCCAACGTATTTATAATATTCGAAATTATATGGAACATGTAGTGCCATCACTCAGTAGTGAATCTTTTAAATCACATTTTCGGTAGGTATACAGTAATATCATTAATAACAATTTTGTAATTAATTTGTAATTAATTTGTCATCAAAATAAGTAAGATTTGGCATTATTACAACTGATAGTATATTACAACCGGTAAATATTTCTTGAAGTATTTTTCTACGCATCTAAACACGTCACCATGTTAGGCCTTGTGTGATGCAAGAAATTGGTCCAAGATCTTGAACGGAGAGAGGATTAATCAATCGCATTTGAATAATTCGGTCACTTGATCAATGCGATTGGTTAATCCTCTCTCTGTTCAAGATCTTGGATCAATTTCTTGCATCGTGTACACAAGGCCTTAGTATACTTTCCCGCGCTTAGTGAGAATTCAAATAACGCTTCAGCCGTACTACCTCTCTGGCTGCAGCATTAGAAGCGAAATGGCGGAGAATATTAATGACATTTCAATGACGTCATATATACTAATGAAATATATCAAAGTGCCAAATTGACCGTACTCGAAATGCTTCGCAGCATTCGTAGCGTCTACCCGACCGCACCCCCAATCTCTAGTCTGATACAGGCTTTAAGCCTTAAGAAATTAACCAATCATGATCGAATTTGAAGAGAAAAATGAACTATGATTGCTCAATTTCTTACGGCTTAAGGCTTACTATACCTATTGTAGACCGGGGCTAAAAACATAACCAAGAACTGTGTGAATTTGAACGAATTTTTGGATTCATCTGAAAGTGATTCTAAAATTGTAATCTTGGCCCTTTGCCGCGAATTATTCTATTCGCATCCGATAATAATTCATCGTCGATTTCTGCATCGCTCTTAGAATCACTTTCAGATGAATCCAAAAATTCATCTGAATTCATTCATTGGCAATTGCAATCAATGCGTTGTTCATTGTCGCTTTTTTAATTCAATTTCATTAAATAAACGCGCCAGAAAATGTCCGAAGCATAGTTCTTAGTTAAGTTTTTACTGTACTGGAGAAAGGGAACACTTCCCTAGTACAATATTCAGTACAAGATAGCATCAACTGTACTGAAAATCTGCAAATGGGAACACAGCCTAGGACTGCATTTCGATATTGACCTAGTTTACACCCAACCGTCCAATCCCGATTTACTCCGAAGTGAACTAAATTTAGGGAACGTTTACACCGGATTGATATTATTCCTAGTAAGAGCGATATGAAAGTGAAGTGTCAAAGTTGCCAACCTAGTTAATATAAACATATAATAGCGTCTTATAATCTTATGGAGAAGTCGAAGGTGCAAATTCATTACCTGGTGAAGTAACAACAAAAACACAACATTTAGAATAATAATTAACATTATTTATTTTGGTATTTTTTGAAGTTTTGCTAAAAATATTGTGGACTTACAGTGTACAATAATGGATTTACAAGAGATAGTAGTTATTAATGCATCATACATAAAAATTATAAAACATATGAATTTACTCAATACATACATATCATAAAGTTTTGCAAAATATTTTAAACATTCAACAAAATACAATAATAGAAATTTGCACACTTCTGGAAGCACAAAAAAATCTTAATCGTAAACCCAGGCGAATTTGGATGAAAAATCGAAATCAATATTAGTGGGAAGAAACTGTAAATAAACATTTTAAAGACGAAAACTGGATTGAAACATTCAGAATGAAAAAATCAACGTTTCAATATATATGTGAAGAATTACGTCTAATGCTTGAACCTGGTGAACCTCTATTAAAATCACCTAGAAAACCTTTGAATGTTGAAAAAAAAGTTGCTGTATTATTGTATTATTTGGCAAGTTGTGAATACCGTGTTGTTGGAAATGTTATTGGTATTCATAAATCGACAGTATGGAAATGTTTACACGCTGTTGTTAGAGCAATAAATACCATACTACTTCTTAAATGGATCACAATGCTAGGCGAAACAGAATATAAAATAATATCATCTTTTTACGATAATTTAATTAATATTCCTCAAATCATTGGAGCAGTTGGTACACACATACCTGTATTACCTCCATTTGAAGGCTACAGAGACTACATAAATCGAAAAGAATGGCCATCAATTGTACTCCAAGGTGTAGTGGATTCAACTTTGAGGTAATAAATTAATATTTTAAATTACAAAGAAATGAAAATATTCAGGAGTTAATATTAAATTTTTAATGAATTAATTTTCAGATTCAGAAAACTGTCAAGCACCTGGATATTTACATGATGTTTTAAGCTGTTTTAAAAGAATCCATGTTATAAAATGTAGAAAATTTGATACCAGGTAATT
>JANQDE010000236.1:121331-144128 GCA_037157785.1 Cephalotes varians | reverse complement strand
TAACGCTTCTGAGACAATGTCACACGTACGATCAACGGCTCGATCATCGAGTCTCTAACGGCAACGAAGGTATAGTATACGTCATTTCAGAAATCTAATTCTAAGTATTGCTTTATAGAAATAAAACAGTCATTAAAATATGTAAAAAAACAAATTGAAACTTTAATTTAATAAAATCTTTATATATATCTTTATATATATCTCCTTAATGCAGAAATTATTATTTAAAAAATATTTTATGACTTTTTCATGGCTCATTTTAAATATCAATTTTAATATAATAAATTGTATAAAATTAAAACAGACGTAAATAAAGTTTTATATTATTACAGAAACTTACCTGCGTACTAAAATTATAATGTTGAAGTAAAATACCGACTGATAATTTGCATATTTATAACAAATGGGAATCGAAATATGAATACTGGTATAATGCCTTTGATTGCTGCGATCTTGCTCCTTCGAGAGGTTACCGAAGACTAATATTATCTTCGACAACGTATTTCATATACAAAATATACATAAACAATTTCTTATAATACATACCATATTAGTGTGAAAGTGGAAGGAAATAAAAGAAAATAAGATTGTAAGAAGTTTTTTCACTTTTTCATGCATTTTACAAAGATTTATAAAAATTTTGTGACTAAAGTTCGTATCACCATTATCATAGAGATGAAAAGGTGTTAAAAACATTTTTTTTATTTATTTCAATGTTTGTTATTTCTTAAAAATCTTAAGACTAAAATTTGTATGACTACAATTTTATTCAGTTTCTTTGATAATAAGAGATGGTAAAAATAAATATTACGTGTTTTTCATTCTTTTGCCGTTAAAATTTCAATTGTGTTCAACTTTTCATTTAAAAGTAGAATAAAATCATTAAAAGTAGAATAAAAAAATAAAATTATCATGTCTCTTTGAATTAGTTTTAATCATTATATGATTTTGATTCGATTTTTTTCGTTTATTTACTAGTAAATACTAAACGAAGACTGAAGATTGAGATTTTATGTTACAAATAAGTTTAAAATGTAAAAGTAACGATAAAAATAACTGTCAAAAATTCATTATTGTTAATGAAAAAAATGTAACTATGTTACGTATTTATTGTTATCAGTCCGTCTCCAAAAATAGAAACTATAATGATAATGGCAAATAATATGTTCTTCTCCAATCCTGTTATTAATTAATAGATTAAATAATGCAATAATACATACAATCAAATGAATCAATATGACTTTTATATTAAAATAATTTTTCTGAAAAATATGCATTCGATTAGAAGGTTTTATTCTATATCTTTAATTTTTTAATCTTTTTATAAGAAATAAATTCCTTGTGGAGTATAAAGAAAATAATGATAATAATGTTTCTTAAATGTAAATTTGTTAATTTGGGTTTTGCAACATAATATTTTTATTCATATTCTCTTCTTTAAAGAAAAAATAGATTTTGTGATATAATTTAAATTCGAGCTATTATTTAAGTATACTAACAATTATTCAATACATACTGTTCAGATCTGAATAGACTAAAAATCTTTTAATTATAGATAAATGATTCCTTAATTAACTCTTGATTTGAACATATATCGATATACGAAGAAATATTTGTCTACTTTCCGCATAGACACGGTAGCTATGTAAAACTTATAAATATAAAATTATTATTTTTATTATTAATTATTATTTTTATAAATTTATAAATATTATATTCTGTGTTTTCCCAAATTTGCAGTGCTTTAACATTTTAAAAATCATAATAATAAGGAATTAAATAAGAAATTAAAATAATTAATGATATTTCTTAAAATTTCTAAACTAATACATTAATAAGTATATTATTAGTGAAAGTTGAATTTACTAGATGAAGTCACCAATAGAATATTACTAAGTACCGCATAATTAAAAACAATGATAAAAATAAAATATATAAATTTATTCGTATAACAATAAGATATATAATATTATATACAGATAAATATATAATACTATTAAACGGTAATTTTCTATGTTTTTAAAAAACTCTCAAAATAATTAACATGTCTGTCGAATTGATGCAATCGTATTTCTATCTTTTTGTAAATAAGCGAAAAGATGTCAGAAGGAAAATTTCGCATGAAAATGATAATCTGAAACAAATTAATCAATATTGTCAATATTATATTATTTATTTTTGTAAAGCATTATTTTTCATAGTATATACAATATAGTATACATAATATTTATTAGTGCTTGCAAGGAAATAAAAAATAATTAAAGAAAATGAAATAATTAAAGAGAAAAATCATAAAATTGAAACCAAGAAGAATTTGTTAATTAATGATAATCAAAGAGAAGAAATGATAATCAAAAAAGAAAATTCTGAAATTTGAAAAGAAATTTGGAAAGTATTTCTTAAAAAAAATCGAAGCGGTAAAAATAAAATAGTAGACGAAGGATAGAAAAAGAAATGACAAAAAAAGGAAATTGTTGAAAAGGATTTAAAAGGAATCTTAACGATAAAGATAAGAAGAAGAAAATAAAAAAAATACGAAGAAAAAAACTTTGAAGAAGAAAATATTAAGAAATATTAAGAAGGATTGAGAAAGGAGGAAATAATAATAAAAGAATAAAGATTGAAGAAGAATATTGTGGAAAAGAAACTAAAGGAAATCTCTCTATTTATATGAATATCCAATATCTTGTTTTCAGCACAATCAGAAAATGTATAAATATGCTATACATATTTATAATATTTACCTTCATAAGTTGTCCTACAGAATACAGATAATTAATAATCTCTACTAATGCCACAGGTGATTTGATCTCCCTGTAAAAATGAAATAATAAGATATAATTAATTACTACATATAAATATAAATTTTATACATAGAGTTTTATAATTATGACCAATGCATGTTTATAAAAAGAATAGTGTTACCTGGGTACCACTTTTGCAAAATTTTGTAATATGTAATCGAGCACGAAATTATTCTCCGCATGTTTTGCAATAATGGAATGAAAAATTGCAATGCGGTGTTGCGCTTGAGTAAAATATCCCGACATCAATCGACGGATATAGCTAATGATAATAGTATGATTTTTAGAGCACGCTAAAAATTCTAAAAGTTTATTGTCTAATACTTCGGCATTCAACACTTCGTTCCAAATATAATTGGTTGCTAATATCATTCCTTTACAATATATCCATTCTTTCCATCCCGGCGAAATACTAGAACTTTTTGTAAAATAAGAATAAAAATTTATTATAATAATTAAATTCTTGTTATTTTATATTTTAACGCGTTCTACGTTGAGCATGATTAGAAAAATCATAATTATTATAAGTATCCATACAATTTTGACTCGTAAAACATCCAATCCTTTAAATAAGAAGCGGCATAGGTCGTACACTCTCGAGAATTTAGAGTACATGCCCATTTTGCAACTTCTTGTTCTAAACATTCAATAAAGTCATATTCCTTTGAGTTTAAATCGTTATCTAAATATTTTATGTTTTTGTAAACAGATGCTAAGATTTTTTGAAAATGTTTCTAAAAATAAAAAATAACATAATTTTATATTATTTGTTGCTATTTATGAAATGAAGCCTATAAGAACATATATACAATTACAAAGACCTTTTTATATATTGTTATTTTTTTTTATTATAGCAATTAAAATACGTTTTTCTAATTTTGTCTCTTGTTTTAATCTTTTTCTTACATAAAATATATAATTTTCGAAAATTTTTATTTTATAGAAAGATTTTGTAAAATAGATATTTTTTAATTAATTATTACATTAATTATTACACTACAATAAAAAAATTTTTTGTATAAAATGATTTCTACATGTAAAAAATTTTTATGAGTTTTTAAGTCATTTTCAATATCTATAGAACAGAAATATAGTTGTAAAAGATTGCTTTTTAAATTTAAAATTAAATATTCTATATAGTATCACACAGCTTTATAATTTTTATAATATATTATTAAAATAATATTTATAATAATAATAATAATAATAATAATACAACATAAACAAATATACACATTATTTAAAATAATTTTTAGCATTTAAAATACTTGAAATATTATATATTTTATAGACATTGGTCAGATTATTTAAAAAATCTTTCAAAATTGATGAAGCCTATTTACCTTGACTTTGATACTTTGTCGAAATGGGAAAAAACCCGATATATGTTCTAAAATTTTGAACATAGGGTACCACGCTACGTATTCTGTTTCATTAGATAGATAGTACGTGAGTCTTCTGAAGAAATGAAAGTCAAGTTTCTTCGTTGATAAAAAATAATATGCATCATCGATGATC
This sequence comes from Cephalotes varians, assembly GCA_037157785.1. Classification (NCBI taxonomy): domain Eukaryota; kingdom Metazoa; phylum Arthropoda; class Insecta; order Hymenoptera; family Formicidae; genus Cephalotes; species Cephalotes varians. The sequence goes on along the minus strand of JANQDE010000236.1, from coordinate 139,806 downwards.
TGAGCACGATTGAGTACGTGTATCTTGAGATATTCCTTCGAGTTTAAATATTTTACAAGTTTTTCCCAATTATTGTTGTCATAATTAACGCGATAGTATCCTGTCAAGAACAATGGATAAATTTCATGATTAAATATATAGAATATTAAGCAAAATTTTACTTATATATAATTGAAATAGAAGTACAATAAATTTATTCGTTGAATATTTACCAGCTTGTTGTACATTGACAATGATCCAATCATCTGTCTCAATATTAGTTAAGTGTAAAATTGGTTTGTCCGGTTTCAGCCATTTTGTCATTTTAATATAGTAAATGCTTTGTGCAGTATAAGTAATAGGTATATATAAGTTCTTCGGATATGATTCATTAGGATCTTTTTGCGCTAATGTTATGTTGATTTTGTTTCCACAAGACTCTCGTATCACCAGTAGCACAGGATAGCGCTCTTGTTTTGTCCAGGAAATGAATCTCTTTGTTAACTTAATATTTGGTTTATCTTGATCTTCTATATCTTTTTGTAAAATATTGAAAAAAATATCGATAGTGCTGTTTGAGGTATCATCCAATTCATTCCAGCTAAGTTTATAAAGTTTAACATTAAAGACTATAACTGATTGCATAGAAAAATATAAAATTTTTTGCTGTCGAATTTATCCCTATATATATCTTAACTTTATCTAATTTTTAATTATATATAATATAACAATTATTATTACGTTTGATTTTACACACACACACACACACACACAAAATTATTTTATTGCAGTAATTACTTACTACTTGCTACTGTTTAGATACGTGTTGAGACTTGCCTCAAACAAATTTAAATTTACTATTTGTAACAATGTGCGTATAAAAACAGGTGCTATAACAATTAATATCATATAATATAATAAAGCATATTTAAAAAATTTAATAACGTTTTTTAAAATTTATAAATGTAATTTTTAGAGAAAAATGAATGTTTAAGATTCAATTATGTATATATATTTTTTATCTTAAAAATGTGTGTCATGTTAAAACTAATATGTAATATATATATAAATTATAGACAAATCTGTTTCTGTACATTTTTTTGTATTTTTGTTCAGAAATTTTCTGTGAACAATTTATTAACACTTTTACTGCTCAATCTATCATCTATTCTATTATTGAATAACACGTAAAGTTCCCGTTATTTATGTGTAATAATTTTATTTATCATTTCCAATTAAGAACAATTTTATTTATTTTACTAATTATGTGAGAAAGAGAAAGAAAGAGAGAGAAAGAGAAAGCGAGAGAGAGAGAGAGAGAAAGAGAAACCTTAAAGAAACAATATTAATTATATTAAGACATTAAAAAAATATAATAAACTATTAAAATAATATACTAAATTTATTAGCTCAATTCGAGCTCAAATCCGAAATCAGCTTGGCAGTCAAAATGTTAACTATATTTACATACTCTTACCTTTAACGTAATAAGTAAAAGAGAAAAGTGAATTAATATCGGAAATTGTATTGATCTTTGATACAAGAGGCATATCATAATAATCATTCAAACGGAGAGATTCATGTTGAAATTGTACTACGAATAAATCATTCAGTTGGAAATTTACAAACTAATAACAAAAATTTATAATATGATTAAACAATTATTCAATCGGAACACATAGTAATATATATTGTTCGTTTGATAAATAAATTTGTTATTCTATTTCTATCCACTGTATTAATTTAGTAATATAATGTTTTCTAAACGACTTTTTTTAATTAAAATTTAATAAAAAATTTAATTTAATAAAAAATGATATTTAAATTATTTGATGAAAATTCTTATTGGTTATTTCAATTTTACAATTTGTATATTTTTTAACTTTATATATTTTTATATTTCAGATTTCATAAAAATTTGACAAACAATCAAAATATTTAATAATTAAAAAAAAATTAATTTGAATGTTCAAAAACTTTTGTATTACTAATTAGCTGTTTCTTAATTGAGTAAATAAAAAGTTAGGAAACAACCTTATTGACGATATCCATTGCCAAAAACATAGCAATACCCTCGTTAAACCACATATAAGACCACCAAGATGGGCTGACCAGATTGCCAAAGTATTGATGTACGATTTTACGTGCTACAGTACGTGCCACTTCAAATTTTCGCGCAACAACATCTAAGTTTTCATCGTAGATAACAGCTGTTTCTCTAAAAAATTTAAAAAGAATTTGGTTAAAAGTCTTCTTGTTATAAGTATTAAATTTAATCTTAGTTTGATTAAAAAATGGTAATATCTTTTTAATATAAGATGTAAATAGTACGCTGTAAATATACATTGTACATTTTATAAATTCGTTAATACACAGTGTATCACATCATATTTTTTATTGCTATTTAATAGAACTTAACTAAGTACGAGAATATATGAATTTCTTTGAATTTTACAATTCTAGAAAATTTGCTAAAAGCAAATTTCTTTCTCAATGAAGATTAAAATTTCTTTTTGATTATCTGTGAGCAATGTGTAAGTCACCTATAAAGAACAAGTCCCCAACTTTCCACGCCTTCGTCTCGGAAACCCGGGATTACAACATAATCCACTTTTGGTGGAATCCTAGTGTCAAATATGTGGCTTAAATATAATGTTGCATTAATAGCAACTTCCTGTGCGAATTTTATTTGCTGTTTCACATGTTGTCTGCACCATATATCTGTATCAGAAACGCGGTCAAGATTGGACAATACAACCGCTACGAGGTAAGGGGATATTTTATCAGTCATCTCAAAATATGTCGTAGCCATGTCACTGTCATCTGTAGAGTTGCCAATCATTGGTGCATTCGATAAAATCTTATAATATTGATGATGCTTTATGGAAATGGTAAAGTTGCTTCTGATAGCCGGCTCGTCCCAGCATGGAAATATTTGTCGAGCTCCAGCCCCTTGAAAATCGGCTGCTGCCACCAACCACCTATCACATTTTAACATTATGCCATAGATTTTCAATTATTGTCGGCATATAAGTATTGAGAATTGGAAAATGTTTAAATGTGTAGTTAAGGGACATTTCGAAAATAACATCTAGTACATTTTTTATTACATTAAGTTATTATATCTTCTATTATTTTTAATATATCTAATAATACATAATACATAATACATAATAATATTTTTATATGACATGAGATTTATATTATGAGATGTTTATGATAGTTAGGTTGTTATTTGAATTAATTAAAACGTGTGCAAAATTATAATAAGTAGAGTAATTAGCATTTTATTATAATTTTTATCTAGCAAATGTAGTTAAATTTTTTAGATTTAATACTCACATTTTTTTTCCTTCATTGTTTATATAAGATATTCTGAAGAAGCCACCTGTGTTATCTGTTATACTACCGACAWATTTTATGATTAAACGGTAAGTACGAAATAAGTCAGGCTGAAAATTATTAATATAAATAACAATAGTTTCATTGTCATATATATGCATTTTCGGCGTCTGCATCAGGTTTACATCACTATAAGTATAAGCAAGTTTTATTGCTGTCTCATTTATTTTTAGGTTTCGTGYGTGGAGCTGTATTTTATTTGACTTATTTGAAAAATAAAGAAACATGATGGATTCACCATAAAAAATAAAATTGCCTTCTGCTCGTTGCTCATCGATATAAGATTTGTATGTTTCATAAATAATTGTATTTTTATAATCGTCTTCATATATGTATAGTGTTAAGTTAACGCGATAACGCATTAGTCTTATTGATTCCTTATTAATACGATCTACTTTATTTAGCGAGTTATTGCTTGTAGCAGCGCTTGCAGTGAACATTAGGCTAATACTTAACACTTTTAATAATTCCATTAGTTTTTTTTTTCAGGTCATTCTATAACAATGTTTTATTGTTAGAAAAAAGAAGATTTCAAAGTGGAAGAAGAATTTTTGCTATCATAATTTATATATGAAAACAATGTGAAATAATAAAACATGTATTGACTTTTGCAACATGATTTATTAAAATAAAAAAAAATGAACTCTCTCTTTTTTTTCTTAAGAAGAATCTGGTAATTTCTTTTATTACATGTGTTTATATAGAAGATGTGTTTATATATTAATTTTATGTAGTGTAATTTAATGTAGTGTAGTCAATTTTGTCATGTTTGTATTTAATATGATTTTTTTCGAGACTTTTGTTGTGCTGATATAATTATAATTTTATACAATATTTTATATGATTACTTACATGATATTTGAGTTATATTTCTTTAATTTGTACTTTGCTTTACGCAAGTAATTTTATAAATGATATATTCTAAGTAGCAAAACTCATTTTATATATGTTTAATATTATTTTATTAGATAAACATTAGATATACAGAATGTCAGGCACCACCCTTCACTTCTCGTGTGTATGTAGAGGACTAACTAAGCAGAAAAGTCCTTTACTATTTTGCAATTAACGCAATAGTCAACGAGATATTAATTTTTGAAAATCGCTTAATGAAGGCATACCCGCCCGGCCCACCGCTCAATGCAAGCGCGACTTAAAAAAAAAATTAATATCTCGTTAATTATTGAGTCAATTGCAAAATAGTAGTGGACTTTTCTATTTAGTTTAACGTCTTCTATCTGCACACGAGAAGTGAAGTGGGCGGTGCCTGACATCCTGTATATATATTTCTTGTTTATAAAGCATCTTATAGTATTTTTACATAAAATATTTGTGTATACGTTTATAATAAAAGTATCATAACATTTTATTCATTGTAAATGATATTTTTATAATAATTTGCTGACGCTTTATATGATATTCTGTTACATTATTAAATACTCAATTTCATTCTTTTAAAGTTATTAAGACTGATGTTTCTTTTTCAAATTAAGCTATGTGTTCTTTTAAATTAAGCTGATAATAATTCATGATTTGTTAATAATAATTCATAATTTCATGACTTGTGTATTGCAAAATCACAAAATAAGTTCAATTGAAATGTATCAAGTTGAAATAATCTGTATAACACGTGTTTTTTCTAGAAAACTTTAAATCGTAGATTTTTATAAAGAATTGAATTATGAAATTAGTTTCTCGAGCAACAATGATGAATCATTATATTTAATCACTATTTTTAATTTTAACTTATATTTATTTAGACAATTTTAAATAAATATTCAACAAGCAAAACAAAATAAAATTTATGTGTTATTTAATAAACACTAAAAACAAATTAGATGATAAGAAATATGTACTTTTTATATTGTAAGGACATACAGTTCGCAGTGGAAATTGTTTGTTGTTTTTGTTTGTTACATATATTATAAATAAGTCAATTTAACTGTAATCCTAAAATTTTTAGAAAAATTAGATATTATATAAGTCAATTTTATAAATATTTATTTTTGAAGTAAATAACAAAGTAAAGAACAAAATATATGCAGTATTAAATATTTTTTCTAACATTGTAATAATAATAATAATAATAATAATAATAATAATAATAAAAAATATATAATAAAATAATAAATATATATATAAATCTTTAACAGTTACTTATTTAACACACGCATTTAATGATTTTTTCTGTTTTAAAATTATTTCAAAATGATATAATATGCTCGACAATAATAAACAAATTTATTATTGTTGATATAATCTAACGCATTTGAAATTTACGTTAGCTGTGATATACAAATAAATAAACATATATAAAATTTATTTATGAGTAAATAATCCAACACAAGTTATAAATACAGATACTTCTATGTTTTATAATTAAAATAATGGAACATTTTAATTAAAAATCTTAATCAGTTCCTTTGAATCATCTTATAAATAGAAAGTGTTTTATCAGTGTTTTGTACTGTCCTGTTTATCTTTATTTAGATTTCTATTTTNAAAATTGTAACACACAATACATTTATTATCAATTTATTATCAATACATTTATTATACATATATATCTTTAAAAATTACGAAAGGATTAATAAATTGAAGGAAATAACTGCATTTATTATAATTATTAAAATGTTCTATATATGTACTATTTAAAAGATTACATATGTTTCTTGTCTCTTACCCTTTACGTTAAAACTGAATGTTTGTATTAAATGCAATTTTTAGTAGCACTTTACGGTTGATAATTTAGTGATAAAAGTATGTTTATACAATTACAACCTTACATATCGAAAATTTATCGAATACTGACGATGATATCAATAGCTCATACTAAATATGTGGTGTCGCGAAAACAAACCAAGGTCGTATGTAACAATAATAGTAACATAACTGTAAGATTGTATATATAGGTAATATAACTTACATGTTATTAATTAAAGTTGATTAATTAATTAGTTATTACTAGGTTAAATAATACAATGATATAATCAAATATCACACAATATTGTTTTCTTGTAATTTTTTAGGAAAATATGCATTTGATTGGGAGGTTCTATTTTATATCTTTAATTTGTATCTTTTCGTATCTTTTATTCTTTAGACAGAAGAAATAATTTTCTCGTAGAATATATAGAAGATAAAGATGATAATATTTCTTAAATATAAATTTGTTGATTCGAGCTTTGTAACATAATATTTTTATTGGTATGATATCTTTTTAATTTTAAGGAAAGAATATTTTCCTGATACATTTTAAATCTACAAGCTATTATGTAAGTGTATTAATAGATAATAGTATATTAATAAGAACTTAATTAGTACATGTATTACTGAGATCTGATAATTTGTGAATTTTTCAAAGATTAATTCTACGTGATTAATTATATATGATCTTTTAATCAATTCTTTTGATTTGAGCAGAGATTGATATATAAAACAATATTTGTCTACTTTCCACGTAGCATAATATTGATCAATATTGATTAAACATAAAATTATTATAATATTGTGAATTATTATTAATATGATTTTATGAATATTATGCTATGTCTATAATTTTCCAAATTTGCTTTCAATATACATGTATTTATATCAATATTGTATATTTTTAAACTATATTGATGAAACTAAGAATTAAACCACAACTTTTATTCTTCAAAATTTCTAGATCTATATAATATCAATAAATGTATTGATAACCGCCGATAATATATTATAGAAGATTGATAGTGAAGGAAAATTATTTATAGGCATCATTTAAAAATAAAAATAAAAATTGTTTATAGACAATAATTGAAAATAAGAATAAAAGTAAAATACCTAGGAAAAAAATTTTTATATAAGAATATATATAAATATATATATAAACATATATAAACATATATACACATATATACTTCTATATTTATTTTATTATTAATAAAATTTAAATGTTAACAAAAATCATTCTTGTTTTTTATAATTAAATTTAAGGATCATCCTCCTTCTCGCCCACAGAGATCGCCCGTAGTCTAGTCCCGAGTTAAAAGGATTAAGTTCCTTGACTCGAAATTAGGACCGACGCACTACTTTTGGAAAAAGGCGTTATGTTCTTTCGGAACATTGATCATATTCTGGAGCCACAAAAGTACTTTCAACTCGCAGCACGCGTCTCTGTGCATGTACCTGCAAGACAAAGTTTCTGAATAGCGTCCTTTCATACCTCCTTTTTCTCAATCCTTCCACTTCATCAAAAAAACTTTTAGGATGTAACAGCTTTATCACATAAGTTTATACGTATAACAAAGAAAAATAAATATAAAATAATAAATACACTCAGAGAAAAAAGTCGTACCAGCAACTAGAAATTTGAGGATAAATAGCGCCTCAACTATGTGTTATAAAGTTGTAATAACAACAATGAATAAGTAATACAAACTAAGAAAATGTAGTAATGTAAACCATTTATAATAAATTGTTCAATAAACTACAGAAAAATAGTCGCATAATAATAATAATGTTTTTTTCAAGTCTCTCGACAATAATTAATTGGTTATGCTTCACTTTAAAAAAATATTTGTCTACACTAAAAAAATGTAGTAATTATATCTTATTTGTATAAAGCCTATATAACTGTGTAATGATAATTGAGTCGCTATTTCACTATCAATTAATAGTTGACATATATTGTTACCGTTACTATATTTTTATAGTATTTAATACTACTTTAGTTCTTGTTACCTTATAAAATTAGTGCCAGATACTTAAATTACAGAGTTGTCAAAAATATAGTTGCCACAACTATTTCGTTTTCTCTCAGTGTAGTAATTAAAAATTAAATAAAAAATGTAAATAGTTTTATAGCAATATTTATGTCAAAGCATTATCTTACGATTATATATTCTATTATTTATGTTGTAGACGACAAGTGGTTGCAGCGAAAGAAGTTAAACTCTACATTTCATTTTAATTTATTGCAACAATTTGTTGAGATTTTTCTTGAGCAAGGCAAAAATATGACAGTCTTTGAAAAATATTGAAGGTATAGTTATAAAAAATTCAGAGTAATTTATTGATGAATTTATACTGAATATAATATGCAAATGAAAACAGATTGAAATGATGGTGAAATTTTGCTATTGAAATTATTCGAGGTTTTCTCGAGTAATGTTATAATATTATGATAAAATTATTATCTGTTTCTAATTTGTGTTCCATAACATTTCGATTATCTAGTTTGACATACCTATATTCTTGAAGTGAAACTAATTATCTAGTTTGACATGTATTTTTTTAAAGTGAGATTTATACTGCGACTATAAATCGAATCTTTGAAAATTACATAATCAGTGTAAACATTTATCGCAATTAGTATATATTTTTATAAAATTTATAATTAGATTGCAAATATTTCAGTTGCAATTAGTTATCGCATCAGAACAAATATACGGAATCATTATTACTTATACAAGATAAAATATAATAAGATTGCAAAATTTAATAGTTAATTATGTAATTAGTGTATAATTATAATATAATACGCACTTTTAAATAAAATACTTCAATACTAAAATACTTTATGTAAGATTAAAAATATATATAAAATATATATAAAATATATATTATTTAAATATATTAAAAGGTGGGAAAACAGATTGGGTATGTATTGTGCGCACACATATTATACACTTACTCTTTGCTCACATCATCATATATATCTTTTACATTTCGGAAATCGTTTTGAACATTCTGTTTTAAAGTTTCTTTAAATATCCGATATAGACATATATCGATTTAACAATTGATTGTCATATATTCGGCTATCGTCATTAAGTAATTAAGTAATTTGATATGAATCCCAATACAAAAAAACATTTTTCTCTGATTAAACACGAATTTAATGGATATTCATACGTTCGCAATAAAGTATATCATGGAAAACGAGCAACCACCATGTACGTATTACATTTCACTTTATTTTAATATTGCATTATTGAAACTTCAACAAAAGAGTAGTAAAAGTAAAATGTGTACTTTTATTTTTTAATCATTAAATAAAGATATCTATCATGTAAAGAGAAAAGAAAAGGCTGTCCTGGACGAGGAAAGTTAAAATATAATAGATTTCGACAAACAAAGAGACGATCATCCAGCTGATAACCATGCAGAAGATATATAGATATTTAAAGAAACTTTAAAACAGAATGTTCAAAACGATTTCCGAAATATAAAAGATATATATGATGATGTGAGCAAAGAGTAAGTGTATAATATGTGTGCGCACAATATGTACACAATCTGTTTTCTCACCTTTTAATATATTTGAATTATTCATTCTTATTAAATGCTCTTTTCTAACATAATCGTATTTTAGATATGAAATTGTATCTTCTTTAGTATCTTTCCAAAGCATAAAAAGATCAATGGTACGATGAAGAAGATATTTAAGGCCTGTATATCCTGTATCATTACGAGATTTCGCAAAAACATTAAAAAGTGAGCAATGGAAACACTTGATGAAATATAATAAAAAACATTTTCTAAGTACTAAAACTGTAAGATCAGAAAATCATAGCAAAACACATTTAGTGATATTTGATCGAAATTTTATTCGGACATTATGCAAAACGGGCACTACAGAAGAAATATTTGCTGACGCTACGTTTAAAACTACTTCTATTTCATTAGAAAATAAAAATAGAAATTCAACTGTTAACAAAACGCGACAACTTTTTACATTGATGGCTCGAAAATTTAATCACGTAAGTCATTTAAAATTTATTAATAATATCTATTAAAAAAGTTGTAACAATGATTATAAAAATAAAAATTATATTTTTTATATACTTTCTATTCCAGGGAATATCTTTTGCATGGGTTATCATGGAATAAAGAAAATATTCGGATTATAAAACAAAATTAGAATATATATTTAATAAATTAGCACCATCATTGCGTCCACGAATAGTAATGACCGATTTTGAATCTGTTCTTCAAAAAGCTTTTTTAACAGTCTTACCGTCTGCTGAAAGGATGTTATTTTCATTATTCACAGGTAATAATTATACATTAAAAATGTTATGCATACAATAACACTTCATGTTAAATAGTTTTAATTGTTTATTAAAATCTTTCTATTTATTTTATAGGCGCTATGTAAAAATATTAGAAAGTTTGTGGGAAAAAAGATAGCAAAGTCGAAGCAATCAAAAGAAATACTTACAAAGCTGATGGCTTTGGCTTATTACCCGAAAAAGACATTGTGACAGCATTTCATAAAATTAAATCAGACACATCGGAATATATGAAACGTCGATTCCAACATTGTTTCTGTTATTATGACCGTTTTGGGATAAATCGAGTAACACATAATACCTGATACATAATACCTGAGATCTAATTCAAAATTTTTGAAAGTTATCGCTTGTAACAATGTGCATAAAACAGGAGCTGTAACAATTAATATTATATAACGGAATGAAGCATATTTCACAATAATTGAAATAATTTAATTACTTTTATAAATTTATTAATGTAATTTGTAGAGAAAAATGAATTTTAAAATTCATTTATGTATTTTTTGTCTTACTAAAGTGTGTGTCATGCATGGTAAAACTAATATATAATACATATATAAATCGCAGAGAAATCTGCTTACGTATAATTTTTTACGAATATTTTTGTTTTAAAATTTTCTATGAATTATTTATTAACACTTTGATTGCCACATATTGGAGTAACGCGTAAAACTCTCGTTGTTAATTTGTGAGTAATAATTTTATTCATCCAATTAAGAACGATTTTATTAATTATTTAAGAGAGAGAGAGAGAAAGAGAGAGAGAGAGAAAGAAACAATATAAATTACATTAAAACATTAAAAAATATAATAAAGTGCTAAACTAATATATTAGATCTATTAAGCCCAAATCTAAAGCTTGACAGTCAAAATATGAACTATATTTACCTTTAACGTAATGAGTAAAAAGGAAAAGTGAATTAACATCAGAAGTTATATCGATTTCTGTTACAAGAGGGATATCGTAAAAATCATTTAATCGGAGAGATTCCTATTGAAATTGTACTACGAATAAATCTTTCAGTGGGATGTAGAATCTAAAATTTTGATACAATTAAATAATTATTTGATAATGGAACACATAGTAATATATATTATTTACTAAATACTGGTAAATAAATTTTTTCTTTTAATCACTATGTTAATTTGGAAATATAATTATATCTTTCAAAACGATATGTAATTTAATGGAAATTGGTGATTATTCGAATTATTTGACGAAAATTTATACTCATTAGTTACAAATATTATTATTAGTTATATATTCCAACTTAAGGATTTATGTATTCTTTAACTCAATATGTTTCTATATTATTATAAAAATTTGAAAAATTAAATAATCAAAATACTTAGTAATTTCAAAGAAAAATATTTACAATGTAAAAATAAGAATAATTTGTAAAAATTCAACAATTTTCTATATATTATCAACTAACTTTTCTTTTAATGCGTAATGATAATAAACAAAAAATTCATAAAAGAACAACCTCATTTACCTCACAGACAGTCTCCATTGCCAAAATTGTAGCAATACCCTCGTTAAGCCACAAATAAGACCACGAAGATTGACTGATCAGATTGCCAAGGTATTGATGTACGATTTTACGTGCTACAGTACGTGCCACTTTAGATTTCCACGCAACAAAATCTAAATTTTCGTCACAGATAATAGCTGATTCTCTAAAAAATGAAGAAATAATTTGATTAAAAATTGTTGTAAGTATTAAATTTAATCTTCGTTTGATTTAAAATGGTAATATCTTTTCGATGTGAGATATAACAGTACGTTATTAATATACATTGTTCTATAAATGCGTTAACACACAGCGTTATATCACATCATATTTTTATTGTTATTTAAAGGAACTAAACTAAGTACAATAATACGCGCATTTCTTTGAATTTTGTAATTCTAGAAAATTTGCTAAAAGCAAATTGCTTTTAGCAAATTTTACTTCCAATAAAGATTGAAATATTTTTTTGTTAGTTGTTCTGTAAGCGATGTGTATAAGTTACCTATAAAAAACAAGTTCCCAACATTCCAAGCCTTCGTCTCGGAAACTCGGGATTACAACATGATCTACTTTCGATGGAAGTAGAATATGTGTTCCAGGGTAAAATATACGTTCTAAATAGCATGTTACATTTTCAACAATTCTCTGTGCGAATTTTATTTGCCGTTTCACGTATGGTCTGTACCACACTTTTGTATCAGAATTTGAATCAAAAACGTGGAATCCGTGAAAATCGGATAATATAACAGCTACATGATAAGGGAATATTTTATCAGTTGTGCTGAAATTTGTCCAAACCATGTCATCGTCAGCTGTAGTTCTGTTAAGAATTGGTGCATTCAGTAAGGCCCTATAATGTCGATGATGTTTTATGGAAATGATAAAGTTACTTCTGAAAGACGGCTCATCCAAGCATGGAAATATTTGTCGGGCTCCAACCCCTTGGAAATCAGCTGCTGCGATCAATCACCTATCACATTTTAACACTATGTCTTAGGTTTTCAATTTCAATTATTACTTGCATATAAGTATTGAGGATTGGAAAATTAAGAGACATTTCGAGAAGTAGTAGTACATTTTTCATTATATTATATTTTCTATTTTTTATTTTTATTATATTATATAATAAGTATATAGTGATATACTATTATATAATATTAGTATATAGTATTATACAAGTTTAATATAAATATATATGTAATGATATTTTTATTACGTAGTTCTTGTGTTACGACATGTTTATGCTTTTCTGCCCATATTAACCATACGGAGTGTTCAAATTCATAATAAATAGAGTAATTATTATTTTATTATAAGTTTTATCGAGCAAATGTAGTCAAATGTTTTAAATTTGTATTACTCACTTTTTGTCTCCATGAATGAGGCTTCTATAAATTATCTTGAAAAATTCCCCTGTATTATCAGATATAATACCGACATATTTCATAGTTAGATGATAAAAATCAGATTCATGCTTGAAAGTTCTATTAACATAAAGGACGATACTTTCATTATCGTATATATGTATCTTCGGTGTCTGAATCAGGTTTACACCACTATAAGTGAGGGCAACTTTTGTCGCCGCTTTATCTATTTTTAGATTTCCTATATGCAGCTGTATTTTATTTGATTCATTTATAAAATAAAAAATCGTAGTGGATTCACCATAGAAGATAAAATTGCCTTTTGCTCGTTGCTCATTGATATATGATTTAAATGTCTCATAAATAGGTATGTTTTTATAATCATTTTTGTTCATGTATATTGTTAAGCGGATATCATACCCTGTTATGTTTACTGATTCCTTATTTATGTGATGTACTTTAGCTATCGAGTCATTGCTTGTAGCAGCTTTTACAGTGATAAATATTAGACTAATACCTGACAGCACTTTTAATAATTCCATTATAACTTTTCAGTATTTGTTAGTATCTATAAAAATGTTTTGTTGCGAGAAGAAGAAAAAATATGAAATGCAATAAAAAACTTTTACTATTATTATTTATGTATAGGAAACGATGGAAAATAATAAAAGATATAATAAAATTTACAGTTATTTATTAAAAAAGTGATCTATTTGAGAAAAAACTAATTTCTCTTATTACACGTGTGTGTGTGTGTGTGTGTGTGTGTGTGTGTGCGCGCGCGCGCGCGCGTGTGTATATGTAGAGAAAGAGAGAGTAAGACAGAAGACATTATTAGACAGAAGACAAATTAATTTTATTAATTTATTGTTGTTCAATTTTTTCATGTTAACATTCAATATGATTTTTTTTTAAGATAAATATAATATTCATATAATTATAATCTTACAATATTATAATCTATTTTTCTACGACATATGTATTGGTTATGAGTTTATATCTCTCTAATCCAAATTTGCTTTGCGCAAGTAACTTTACATGTTTCTTAAGCAGCAAAATATATTTTCTGTTTAAATAAATATTATTTTATTAATAAATATTTGATAAATACATTTTTTGTTTATAAAGCATCAATATTTTAATGTTATAAATTATTTACGTATACACTTATACTTTTTTAAATTTATTGTAGTATTTTGTTCATAATATACGATATTTTAATAATAATTTATTGATGTTTACATAATATTTCTTACATTATTAAGTATTCAAGCTCATTCTTTGAAAGTAATTAAAACTGATATGTTTCTTTTTAAATAAAACTGTATATTTTCATAGCTTTGTATTGTAACTGTCATCACAAAATAAGTTCAACTGAAATGTATTATATTGAAATAAAATTTATAACGTTTCTTTTAAAAAGAATTTGAAAGTAAACAAAGGTTTCTATAAAATGTTATGAAATAAATTTTTTCGAGCATCCGTGATGGATCAACATATTTATTTTAACTCTTATTTATTTTCTTAAGATATTATATTAAATAAAAAGTCAATAAGCAAAACATAATAAAATTTGTTTATATATTATTCATTAATAATAGCAAATTAGATGTCAGAAAACATTATGTATATTTTTATATATATTTTACATTTGAAATTACTGTTTATTGTTCATTCGTTTTCTCGACGAAAGATCAACTTCACTGTATTTGAGAATTTCTATATATATAAAAACTGAGATTATAAATTAATTTTATAAGTATTTATTAAACATATTAAGAAACATAAGAAACAAGATATAAGCAATATTAAATATTTTTTTCTTAACATTGTAATAATGGTATAAATTTAATATAATTATTTTGAACTTTTAACAGTTTATTTAACATTATTTTGATTATTATTTAACATTCTTTTGATTGAATCCTTTTTAAATTAAAATTATTTTAAAATAATATAATATTAAAAATTTATGTTAGCCGCAAATACACATGGATAAACATGTATAAAATTTATTTAAGAAAAAGTAACCTAATAAAAATTACATGCAGATAACTGCTTGTTGTATATAATGTAAATAATGAAATATTTTAATTAAAAGCTTTTCTCAGCTTTTTTCATCCAAATTACTAATATGCGAAAATATAAAATGTTTACCAGTTCATATTGACCTTTCATCTTTATTTAGATTTATATTTTTATTTATATTTTTTAAAAACAAGTTAATGTTTATATTATTTTGAGAAAAATGTAATTATAATGAAAAATACATTTATTATTTGAAAATTGTTAAAATTTAAAACTGTACAAATTTAAATTGTAAATGTTAAAATTAAGGAAATAATCGCATTTTTAATTATTTAAAAATATTCTGTTACATATTTATCTTAAAACCACATATTTCTTGTGTTTTATCCTTTACATTAAAATCGTATGCTCGATTAAAATACGATTTTTGGTAGCAATTTATGGTCGATAATTTATAGTTGTTCGTGACGAAAGAATATTTGTACAATCACAATCTTACAACGTCGAGAGTTTATCGAAGACTAACAACGATATCAATAGCTCGAAATAAATATACGATGTGAAAACTAACTATAAGGTCAAGAAATTTAAGGTATGTAACAATTATAATAACATAATTTTAAAATCGTAGATAATATAACTTACATATTATTAGTCAGGAGTGTAGTGCCGCCGGAGCGGCTACAGGGTCGGGATTGGTGGGCCAAGAGAAATTAGTCGCCGTGTATATCTTTTGTAGTAAAGTTATTTTATTTTACTTTTACACACTTGCGTATTTATTTTACAATACCGCACCTCACGGAACGTTAGTCGAGAATCCGCGCGCGGTCTCGTCGCGCGCCTCTTTATAGTGCGTTTTGGCACTTTGTTACCAGGTCGGTTTTGCCGATCAGCACCGACCTGGTCAGCAAAGTCGCAGTCGCTTCCGGAGAAGAGGTGACTGCGACCTTCGAGCGGGTGTCATCTTATCGCGGTGGCTCGTGCCATCGAGCAACTGCGATAAGCAAAAATTTGATCGCGTTTCCGGGCGACTCATCCCTCGTAAAAAAGTACTATTAGTGTCACTGCTAGTGCTGTAGTGTCACTATTGTATATATAGTAGTGTCACTATTGATATGAGTAGTGACACTACCCGCAACTACTAGTATAGAGATGCAGTAGTAAATTCGCATTAGTAGTATCACTATTTGGATGAGCAGTGACATTACTAGTACTGCAGAACTGCAGTAGTGCAGAAGTGACCATTTCTGAAACGAGCAGTGTCACTAGTAGTAAGGCACTAAAGAGATAGGTATTCTCGTCCGCCATTTTTGTCCCTTACGGGCAATGTGACAGTATGGCGAGATGTCAAGGCACGATGTTTATTCACTAACAACAGGTAGGTTTTTTCTTTTATTGTATTGAAAATCGATTCAAACATTAATTTAGATTATAATATTCTGAGAGAAACCTCTCTTATACGTATATATCATAGAGCGGTTCGTGCGCGGACGATGAACTCTGTACGTGAATATGACATTTTGAGATTAGGTTAGGTTAACGTCGAGCGTGAATATGAACGTACGAACATAAATTCTGTTCTGGGCACGTATTATGGAACTTTTCGGAATGGATTCCGATCGGAATTATTCCGTTTTCCTTAGAAAACACAATAGAAACCTTGGGAATAATTGAACAACTTTGACCGGAATCTATTCCGAAAGGATCCATAATACGTGCCTTCACTCGTATAACCAATTTATTAAAATGCTAGTCAATTAAAATTGTGATATTGCTATGATTTTGTCGGGAATAACGTTTCTAAGTCCGAAGAAGTGAGATTCCTATATTACAATAATAGTAACACTACTAGTGTCACTATTGCGAATTTACTACTGCATTATTGCTAGTGACACTAGTAGTGACACTAATAGTACTTTTTTACGAGGGATTAGTCATGAAAAATACTCATGACAGGAGTGAGAAAGTTATTTTTTAAAGATAACTCGTTACCGTTATTCGTTATTTTTTAAATAATGATTTGTTACGTTTTTTATTACATTTTTTATTACATTTTGACGCGATTTCTTATTATACGGAACATATCTATTGTGTAAAAAGAAAATTAGATGTAAAATGCTATTCTTATAGAATACTACAAATGGTGTAGAGTGCAAAAGAATACTATTTTATAAATAATACTTTATAAATAAAATTCTTATAGAACAATTGCATAATGCATGGTCTACAATGAGCAGTAGCAGTATGGATAAGGCTGTAAGAGTAAGAAATTGACCAATCACAGTCAACTATTTTTCTTACATTCGACTGTGATTAGTCAATTTCCTACTCTTAGGGTGCGATTACATGCAGCGCGGTACGCGTACGCGGAACGCGGAACGCGATAAAGTAACTAGATAACTAGGATCCGCGAGCGGCAAGCCGCGTTGCCGCTTTGCCGTTTTAGCGTCGTCTGTGCAGGAGCCACGGAGGGAAGAACAAAAAACAGGCGCGTTCAAGTTTGGCCGATTTGTTCCCCGTTAACCTATAAGGTGGGATCATAGTGCATATTTCACAAGAAGAAGAAAAAGGCAAGTCTTCAACCGTCTTCACTTCAATACATTGGGATTCAATACATACGGATTTGCGCGATTTAGTTCCGATGATGAGTGTTCCTGTAAGTATTATAAGCCGAAATAGTCAATTCTTATTTCAAAATCATCTTAAATAATTTCTTAAGATACTAATATGACTTTGTGAATGATCGATGGCATCTTAAGACAATACTTAAGTTATATTATATATAAGAATTGAAAATACTAGCCTAAATATTTATCACAATATATGAGACTAATATAAGTATATGTTTCTGAGATAAATTTCAATAGAAAGTGTACATTAATTAATAAAAATACTACTTTTTCAATACCTTTTTAGTCAATACCCTTTTAGTTGAAATGTGGCTATTGCAACTTCATCCTTCACGGCTTTTATGGAAATGCTCTCGCATATCATTGCTTCAGTAGTTTTGATGAGGCCATACATGCCATAAACGTCGATGAAAACTCCGTCAATAGCAAAAAGCGAAGTAAATAGAGTTTTTGTACATTATAATTTTTATAATCAATTCTAATATAAGAGCTACGTGCTC
>JANQDE010000236.1:98420-121189 GCA_037157785.1 Cephalotes varians | reverse complement strand
TTTGTGTCTAGATATTGTTTCTGCTAATTATTTATAATGTCTACTATTTTTTAAACTTCATATATTACGACTTGTGCAAATTTGAAACAGTTATGCTTTTGTATACTTGTAAATATGAGATTAATAATGGGATATAAATCAATTACAGAAGCAGAGAAACAGACTCAGYTACAAGATGCATTTCTAGAAATGCTGAAAGTAACACCACACAAAGAACGAGATGTAGTAGACAATTTTRTAGACCTGTTGGCCGATATTTTGCGTCGTTTACCATACCCTAAACGCAGAAGTCTTCAAAAAAGTATTATGGACATGGCAATTATTACAGAGGAGACAGAGGAGGCACAGAATGCAGAAAAATTAGATTAGTTAAGATTTTATTTACTTCATTTTATTTACCCTTTTATGGATTACATTTCTTAGTTTATATTCAATACAAACTGTGATGTCTGTGACAATTTATTTTATTAAAGAAAARCAAATATAAATATGAAAYATAATCATAACTTTCTGCATTGTAATTTCTACATATCTTTTCGGTTGATTTTTTATTCTTTGTAACAATGTTATCATAGCCATTAACATTATATCTGCAGTCTCCATGGTAAAAAATCTTTATTGCGAAATCGTTCCGAATATCAAAATTTCGCCGACCATCGTTCCGCCTGCTTCTTTTCTTTACTATTACATGGAGCGCGGAAAAGCGGCGCGGGCTAGTGACAAATTAACATTTGTATAAATTTTTAAAATGTATTAACTTATTTTTWTGHAWATTTTATCAATACTYTTATTTTWTCAACRGATCTACWCAATAATTACATTTAAATCAATTAATTCCATTAAAAAGTGCATAGAAATGAGTAATTTGTCACTAGCCCGCGCCGCTTTTCGCGCAGTTTCTGCTCCATGTAAGCCTGGATCCTCATGCAGACAGTGGCGCTTTGACACCGAGCGCTGATTGGGTAAAGTGTTGTTTTTACTAGAAACTTTCTAGAAAATTTTTACTAAAACAACATTTTACCCAATCAGCGCTCGGTGTCAAAGCGCCACTGTCTGCATGAGGATCCAGGCTCAGGCTAGTAGTAGAGAAAAGAAACAGCGCGGCTTGACGCGCGCGGATCCTAGTTACCTAGTTACTTTACCGCGTTCCGCGTTCCGCGTACGCGTACCGCGCTGCATGTAATCGCATCCTTACAGCCTCATCCCACTGAAATATAATAATACTGGAACGAGCGCGGGCGCTAGTGAAATAGTCGTGAAATGACAAAGAGGGTCTTAAGTGGTATCTTTGTCTCTTTTTAGTACAATCTGGCCAAAAGTTTCTTTGTAACGTTTATTGGATACACCACTGAAATATAATAATACTGGAACGAGCGCGACCCTATGAATAAGTGTGATCCGAGAGAGAGCGTCCAAGGTGGTATCTTTAGCCTTCTCTAAGCTATACTACGCATGTGTGGTAAACGATAGTGGGGATCGTACAGTCTCGTTTTATAAAAGATGGTTACGTGTATCCAATAAACGTTACAAAGAAACTTTTGGCCAGATTGTACTAAAAAGAGACAAAGATACCACTTAAGACCCTCTTTGTCATTTCACGACACTAGCGCCCGCGCTCGTTCCAGTATTATTATATTTCAGTGAGATACACGTAACCATCTTTTATAAAACGAGACTGTACGATCCCCACTATCGTTTACCACACATGCGTAGTATAGCTTAGAGAAGGCTAAAGATACCACCTTAGACGCTCTCTCTCGGATCACACTTATTCATAGGGTCGCGCTCGTTCCAGTATTATTATATTTCAGTGCCTCATCCATACTGCTACTGCTCATTGTAGACCATGCATAAGTGAATTAGCCAATCATAGTTGAGATTTGCATTATGTTCTTTCCTGTGATTGGCCAATTCACTTATTGTTTACATCTTATTGCCTTATGTTTTTGTATGTGTCATGGGCTTTAGCCCAGATCTACAATAGATGTAGCAAGTCTTAAGCCGTAAAAAATTGACCAATTATAGTCAATAGCCATGTTCAAGCCGGACGAAGCAGCTTGCCTGCTCGCCGAGCGATTTAATATAATTGATTGGATCTATAAGCAAGAACCAATCATGTTCAATTGCTTGGCGAGCAGGCTAGCTGCTTTGCTGACTTGAACGCGTCCATTGAGTGCATCCAAAAGCACAACCGCTCACTGAGCGCTCGGTGAGCTCTTGTATCTGATTAGCGTATTCCATTGTATCTAAAAATATTGGCCAATCAAATGCAAGAGCTCACTGAACTCTCAGTGAGCTGTTCCGCTCCTGGATGCATCCATTATATCAATTATTCTTATCAAATTCGATTGTGATGGGTCAATTACTTGAGGCTTAAAGCTTACTACACTTATTGGCTGCGTTCAGAGAAAGCAGCTTAATAAACGCTTTGCGCTGATTGGCTTATATTTCTAGATCTAGAGGAATAGTCCTATCTCAATTTAGATCTAAAAGTAGAATCCAATCAGTACAAAGCGTTTACTAAGGCTACGTTCCGTTATTCACTGCAAGTATTGCAAATGAGTGAGCTCCGATAGCCCACGTCGCCGATTGGCTAATTTAAAATAAAATTTTCTGATTGGTGGTCCAGTGGAAAAACTCTAAGCACCGGGCTCCTCCCATTGCAAATAGCATTTTGTTCTTGTTTAACATTCGATGAACAATAATGATGAAATGCTATTTGTAGTACTTGCAGTAAATAACGGAACGCAGCCTAAGCTGCTTTTTCTGCTGAACGCAGCCAGGAGTAGTTGTAGATCTTAAGCGTCGTTTACAATGAGCAGTAGCAGTATGGATGAGGCTGTAAGAGTAAGAAATTTACAGCGTCGTCTACAATGAGCAGTAGCAGTATGGATGAGGCTGTAAGAATAAGAAATTGACCAATCACAGTCGAATGTAAAAAGAATAGTTGATTGTGATTGGTCAATTTCTTACTCTTACAGCTTCATTCATACTGCTACTATTCATTGTAGACCACGCATACCAATCACAGTCGAATGTAAGAAGAATAGTTGATTGTGATTGGTTAATTTCTTACTCTTACAGCCTCATCCATACTGCTACTGCTCATTGTAGACGCATAACGTAAACTATAAATTTTTAGCGCTGACAGTCAATTTTGGAAAGTCTTAGTTAAGTTAATGAATGATAGATAGATATCACATAGTTTCCTTTACTTTTGCAACAAATGTTAGTATTCTTTATGATTTCTACATAATTAATAAATTATTTTATTTTGAATTATTAATAATTTTTTTATTTTTCTTTTTCCTTTTAATTTAGTCTTCGTATCATTGAATGCGTTTCATTTTATGCATGATGTACAATTTTATCTTTGTTATCTATTGAATGTTAAAGGATTGAATGTTAAGGATAAAATGCGATAAACGGAGTGTATTCATTATTTCACCTATACATCAATCACTTAAATTTTTATAATTGCATGCGGTACATGCATGCATCCATCACTGGATTAACTGCCTCTACTATTGCGCATGCGCCTGAAAAGCGACTCGTCTAGCAACACTGACTACCGGTGTCGCCGGTGATTGTCGCATGTGGCTTTTGGATTTTTTCTACCGTAACTTTTATTATTGATATCTTCTAACATCGGTTTCTTTCGATCGTGCCGAAGCCAAATATGCCGAGAGTAAATACAATACTTAATTATTTCACGTCCCCGAAAACTGTCAAGAAGCCAGAGACAAAGGATGAAAGAGAGAAGTCGCAAACTCCTAAGAGGGAGCAAAAGAACAAAGGTTTGATTTGTAAAATGATTTTTTGAAAGTAAGCGCGTAGAGCGACACGTATGAGGATAAAGTGAATTGGCTCATACGTAATGTTGTTTTTCAGTGTAATGTTTTGTATATATGATGAAATGGGGCGATTTTTATGTGACATTCATTTTCATGTGACTAATCTTGATTCTCAACTTGCCTTAAGTATTCATGTATAATTATTAGAATTAGCAAGTCACATAATTTATTCAATTGATGATTTGAATTATACTTTATTGTACTATATTTTCTCATTTGTAATTTAAATTGTTAATGCTGTCATTCTTGTAATAAATATACATATTGTGCTATAAAAAATTATATGTAGGATTTGTCAAAAATGGAAAAGAAAATCAAAATACCGATGATAAGAAGAGATCATATAAGGACAGTGACGAAGAAAAAGAAGAAATTATAAAGCCTAAAAGACGGCGTCTTATTATTCCTGATGTCGATTCTGATGAAGATTCTGGAGATGAATTCAAGCCAGGTTTGTTGATCACACAAGCAATAATATTTCTGAGTTATTGTAATTTTAAATTAAAAAAATAGTGAAGATATCAGGAAGGGCAATGTTATATATTCAATATTCCATATTACAGGTTCTGAGTCTGAAGATTCTGAATCAACTTCTGAAGGAGATACAGAACAGGAACCTTCAACAGGGACAGAGGAGGAAACACCAGAGGTAGAAACAATATATTTCAAGCTATGATAATACTATCACAAAAAATTATATTAATATTTTTTTAGAAAAAGAGAAAAACATCTAGTTTTAAATCCAAGCCAGGACAAGCAAATGGTTCTCGTAATACAAAGGCAGTAAGTATATAATTGATCACAGGATTGATATCTATAATTTCTTTATTCTTATTCCTATATAATTCACTCTTTTGCAACTAAAGATGATTGTCATCTAGTGCTTCTATAGCATAAATGCTTTTCAACTTGTCATGCAAAAAAATGAATTTCACAATATTTTTTTAGAACAAAAAAGATTCAAAACAACCTGTGCAAATTCAAAGTCAAACTGTAAGCAATGGACTTGTTGCGACGCATACTTGGCCCCACTTGAAATTAGATTTCCTACAACCAGAGAAAATAAGGGACATACATAGAAGAACGCCGAACGATCCAGATTATGATCCCAGGACACTTTATATACCCACCGACTTCTTAAATAATCAAACTCCTGTAGGAAAAATTCTTGTCTTAAATACTTTGTTATTTATTAATATCGATTACTTATTCTAAAATTTGTTTAGGCAATGAGACAGTGGTGGGAATTAAAAAGTAAGCACTTTGACTGTGTATTTTTCTTCAAGATTGGTAAATTCTATGAGTTGTATCATATGGATGCAGTTATTGGTGTTAATGAACTCAGCCTCACATATATGCGAGTAAGTGTACATGTGTACTTATGAGAAATGCCAAAACTTGTTCCAGGATTTATCATATAACATTAAGTATTATTATAGGGTGAATTCGCACATTCCGGATTTCCTGAAATTGGATACGGTCGTTATTCGGCAAGTCTAATAGAGAGAGGATACAAAGTCGCACGAGTCGAACAAACCGAGAATCCAGAAATGATGGCTGCACGTTGTAGCAAAAGTATGAAATTATACAGAGACATACGTTTTGTTTCATGCGAAAGAACACATTCGAATTATACAAACGCTAGACATTCTTATCTTTTTTGTTTGCAGTGACTAGACCGACAAAATTCGATAAAGTCGTGAAGCGCGAAATTTGTCAAGTCAGTACCAGAGGCACAAGAGTGTATACTCCATTGGATGTGGAAGCGTCTACACCAAACTCTAATTATCTGTTATCCCTGGTCGAAAAGTGCGATCTCGGTTCAACAACTAGTTCTTTTGGAGTATGCTTTATAGACACAACAATAGGTGAATTTTACCTCGGTCAGTTCACCGACGATCGCTGCAATTCGAGACTGTTGACTCTGCTAGCTCATTATCCACCGGTTCATGTACGAGACCATGATCTAGATATTGCACATATCCAGTGATAAACAAATGCTGACTTCTTTTATTCTTTAGGTGATATACGAACGCAGTAATCTATCACAAAAAACTCTGCAACTTATAAATAGCACTCTACCGGCGGCACTAAAAGAGTCACTACAACGCGAGACACAATTTTGGTCTGCTACAACTATATTGAAAGTTAGTAACAAATAATGCTTGGTACATTAACACGTTCCGTGCCATATGGATCGTATACGCTGAATTTTCCATTCAAGCCATTTACAATTTTTACTATAAAACGAAAAAAATTTTTTTTTAATTGAGTGTAAAGTCAAGTATTAACATCTATCTATCTAAGTAACATGTATAACGGTTTATTGTACTATGGGTATTATATACGCACGCGGCCTGAACGGAAAGTTCGCCAAAATCCGGCATGAAGTGTGTTAAAATTAGATAAAAAATTATTAGTATGTATTAAACATTAAATATCTCTCTTTTGTTTCTTTAAAGAAACTTCATGAAGGAAATTATTTCAAAAAGGAGAAGGACTCGAGCTTTGTATGGCCTGAAGGTTTGAGACCATATCTAAACGAAGGTAATTATAATTTTAAAAAATTTTTTCTTTGTCTTTACATTTTTTACGATAATAATTTTGTGTGTAATATGAATTATTTTTTTATATGTGTCAGGAGATAGCTTGGGTTTAACGCCAGCCGATAACAAGGAATTAGCAGTACACGCACTAGGAGGATGCGTGTATTTGCTGAAGGAATTTCTACTCGAACAGCAATTATTAGCGCAAGGTTGTTTCAATACTTATACTCCGCCAGATTTTTCGGCTGCGAGCAGTCGCGCAGGTCTCAATTACGCGAACACCATGGTAATAGATGCTGTTACGATAAAAAATTTAAGGCTCTTTGGAGAAGGTTCACTCATTAGTGTATTAGATCGTTGCTGTACTGCATTCGGCAAAAGGTAAATCTCGAATCTTGTGTTGCTATTTCTTTCGTATATTCTATAAGCCAAAAAATATATATTTTTAGATTGTTACGCGAATGGATCTGCAGGCCATCTTGCCGCAAAACCATTATTACAGAACGCCAGGAAGCTGTGCAAGAGTTGGTAGATCGAATGGACGTGATGCAGTCGGCTCGCGCAATTTTGTCAACTCTACCAGATCTTGAAAGACTTTTGAGCAAGCAAGTTGAAAAAAATTTATTGGAAACAAATTTTGATAATCAGAAATATCGACAGGAGAAATATCGATATATACATATATTATATATTTCTTTTGTTTCAACAGGATACACGCTCAGGGAAATGCTGCTAAAATGAAAAATCATCCCGATGGTAGAGCCATAATGTTTGAAGGCCCGACATATTCGAAGAGGGTGATTGTAGATTTTACTACGATACTCGCCAAATTCGAAGAAGTGTTGAAATTCATCGAACTGTTTGATGGTATGCCTATATTTTGTTTTTCATATATAATAAATTTTTATATATAATTTTTATATAAATTTTATATATAATAACTATGTTTTACAGATTTTAAAAGTAACCTGATAACTCGTTATACCCGTTACGAACCAGACGGTGAATTCCCTCATTTAAGGGAGACATTAGACTACTTTAAGGTAGCGCTTGCACTTCCAATTCCTCATCGCTTCTTTTCTTTTTTACTCGATATATTTGGGGCATTATAACAATTTCAGACTTAGAAATGAAAAAAACGTTTTTTTTTTTTATTTCAAAATAAAAAAATCGTGTAAAATAATTTTTTACGATAAGAAAATCTGAAATTAGTGTCGTAGATATGTCGAGTAAAAAAAAAAAGAAGCTATCAGAGGAACTGTTTTTTTATTAAAATCCTGAAAAAGATATAGAATTCATTTTTCTTGATACTTATTAAAACATTTAATATATATATCCGAATAAAAAAATTTTCAAGACGAGTGAAAAATGATTTTTATTGGATTTTTGTAACTCTAAGTTTCTAGTTCTTTTCGGTAATTTTTACTGCTCTATTCTTGCAGACCGCATTTGATCACGAAGAAGCTAAGAAGCAAGGTTGTATTGTTCCAAAAAAAGGAGTAGACGCTGAATATGATTCAGTTCTGGCCGAGCTAGCGGAGATCAAAAAAGATCTAGACAGATATTTAGAAAAGCAGAAGCAACATTTTGGTGTAAAAGTAACATTCTATGGAACAGATAGAAAACGTTATCAAATCGAAATTCCCGAGTCGCAAGTTAAAAAAGTTGGTCCTGGATACGAACTACAGTCGCAAAGGAAAGGTTTCAAACGCTATTATACTGTCGAGGCAAAGGCAAGACTAATAACTCATATTTTTAATTTTAGAAAAAGAGTGCGACCAAATAGATATTGGGCCTGTAGGTATGTTCCCCCAATTCAGTTAAGGAAATAAAGGATTAAAAATAGGTATCCAATAAAAGATCTCGTTGAGCTGAAAACGAATGTAAATAAGTTTCATTTTGCACTTTTTCGTTTCAAAGTTAGAGTTCCAAAAGTCAAGTTCCATATTCAAAACAGTTTAAAAAAAAAAAGGAAAACAAAGTTTTGTGGCATATAGTGATTCGTTTGAAAACTTATGATTTTTACTTCCCAGTAGATAAAAGAATCGATGATACTTTCATTGCCAAAACCTAATCAGAAATACAAAAAATCCAATTGGAATATTTTCTGATTTTTTATTGACATTTTGATGCAATTTCTTATCCAAACGAGTTCTTAATGAGCCACAAAACTCCAATGTTTTTGTATTTTTTTAAATTAAAAACTATTTTGAATATAGAACCTTTGAAACCCTATAATATTTAAAACAGAAAATCAGTGCAAAATGAAACTTATATATTTGTTGGAGAGATCTTTTATTTAGTATTTATTTCAACTCCTTATTTTTCTAATTGGGGGAAACATCTTGGCCACACTCTTTGTCAGTAAAAATATGAAAATGAAAAAGTTAATCTTAATTATTGCAGGAACTTTTGGCGAGACAAATGAATGCTGAAGAGCATAAAGATAAGGTGCTAAAGGATCTTAATAGGCGAATATTCGCACAATTCAGTGAAAAATACGATATGTGGCATACAGCCGTATACAAATTGGCTACCATGGATGTGCTCATCTCTCTCGCGGATTACGCGCGGAATGGCGATATGTGTATTCCGGAGATTCACGACGGATCGGATAGTGAGGTAATAGTATCATTAGGGTAACAAATATCGTATATTAATGACTATTCATTTATCAATTTAATGAATATTATTCTTATAGATATTTATTAAGATAAAAGACGGAAAACATCCCTGCATCACGTCTGACAACTTTATACCGAACGACACTTTATTAGCAACTGACGGCGCCGCTTGTTTCATGATTCTAACGGGACCGAACATGGGAGGCAAATCGACTCTCATGCGCCAAGTGGGCCTGATCACAATCATGGCACAGATAGTAAGTATTGCGAGGAAAATATATGCGAGTGAAATTAATGATCAATTATTATGTCAATAAAACACGAATTTAATTTCCTTGTATAAAAAGGGCAGCTACATTCCAGCCAGCTCGTGCTACGTAACACTAGTAGACCGTATTTTTACACGATTGGGCGCGAACGACGATATTCTGGCTGGCCAAAGCACGTTCTTGGTTGAACTAAGTGAAACCGCTGCGATACTGCAACATGCTACGCCCTATTCACTGGTACTTCTCGATGAGTTGGGTGAGAAGCAAAAATTGCACATACATATCAATGTTCGAAACAAGTGTATCTATCACTGTCATCATCTTTTTTGCAAGATTTTATTATTTGACATTAAAATTTTTATATTTGGCATTATCGCATTATTTGACATTATCTTTTAATCAAATTGCTGGTTATTTTCTTCATTCCGTCATGATACAGAATTTATAAAAAATATTTTCTCATTGCAGGACGCGGCACGTCAACTTATGACGGTACGGCAATAGCGGCTGCAGTCGTTGATGCATTGACCAAGCTAAAATGTCGCACATTGTTCTCGACACATTATCATTCTCTAGTTGAAGATTACAAAACCAATGAAGAAGTTACGTTAGCTCATATGGTGAGAAATTTCGATATATTCAAAACAGATTTTTCATTCAAAAGATAGTATAGAAAGTATAGTTATGCTATTAATTTCCGTTATACATATTTATTAATCTTGTATTTTTAGGAAATTTTTAAACTATTTTAAGATGTATTTCTAATTTTCAGGCATGTATGGTGGAAACAGAGGAGGAGGAGGAAGTGTCGCAAGAGACCGTGACGTTTTTGTACAAGCTCAGCGAAGGAGCATGTCCAAAATCCTATGGATTTAATGCTGCGCGATTGGCGGGCGTACCGTCTATAATCACAAAGAGAGCGCATGAAATAGCCAGCAGAATGGAACAGGAAACTAATCACAAGCACATCTTTAATGCTCTTTGCAAAGCTAATGGTGCTGGAATAAGAAGTCTTATTGCTGCCATTTAATGTATCAAATGTAGCCGTGTTACGTTGAATATTCGTGTAATCAATTTTGAAGAAACTATTTGGGAAAAAGAATAATCACTTTTAGCAGTTGTACTTGATAAAATATTCTTGAGCGACGAATTATCTTCTCTAGGAATAGTGTATAAAAACGGGCATTATATATACTTACGTTTTTGTCTTGTATACATTTTCATACAGGTTTCGAGTTGCTCTAAATAACTTCACATCTTTAACAATCACATTTTTAATCTATAAAATAAAACAGTATTCGCTTCATACAGGAATTTTATATATAAAATTTTTCCATCATCATATAAAAGCAAAGCTGTAATTATTTCTGTTTCTGCAAAGTTGATTACTTAATATGTAATACTCGTATGTATTACATATTAATAATTCTTATTTCGTATATTCCTAATTTTTTCATTACGTACAATGTTTTGCGTTAATCTATTTTCATAATAAAAGCTATCACATATTGCGGTGAATATAATTATTATTGCTAAGCGTAACGTTAACCCTTTATGGCTGTCTTGGGGAGAAAGGAGACGGAGGCATCTTGCTTACAAAATTTTATTAATCTCATTGCCAGAGTATAAAAGGACTACTTATGACGAATACGAAAATGCATTGTGTTACAAACAATGTTTACTCACACCAAACGACCGCGTAAGAATCCTTGCGTGGAGAAAGGAGAAACGATAATACATGTGCACGGCTCTTTACTACGAAATAAATACATTCGGTTACGTGTTGCTATCGTAAGTGAAGATAAGCAGAGTGAAGATAACGAGCAAACGGACGCACAACGAGCGAGAAACCGAGCCGTCATCTTCTCGGCTTGTCGGGCGCGAGCCCAGTTCCGTCGCCCGATTGAAAAGAAGATAAGTATACAATACCGATAAATAGATAAATAATAATAATAGTTTCGTGAATAAATCCGAGAGTGTCGTTCGACGACGACGTCCGTTTTTGACTGCCGAGAAACTAGTCGGCGACGCGACGGACTCCTCCCTTTGCGTTATCTAGCATGTCGCGTTCGTTCGTTCCGCTATCAACAGTTCCRTCGCCGAGGATGATCTCTCGCGAGCAAAAACGGAGCTCCGTTCTCTCTTCGATCGTTCGCGCGATAAATCAATACGATTGAGAAGGCACGGAGAGATTAAGAAAGCACTTGAAACTTAGTTTTAATGAGTTATACATGATACACTTTTATTTTTCGAAATAACACATGCCTACTTCTAATGTACAGTTTCGAAGTCTCCATCTCGCAATATCATCCGTCAAACGCGTTGCTACTTTTCAGTCCATTCCTCTCACGTTCCCAACTCGTTCGCGACTCGAATTCTTCATCCTATCCCCCCCTTTTTTTTACCTCGAAAATCAACAGTTGCTCCATTCAAAGTGTCAATTATCTCATTAATTGCGTGTTGTTCTGATCTTTTTTTTTTACTTTCGATATACTCTTCGACGCTTGATTGATGCAACGATTTTTTTCTCTGTTCTCGCTCCTAATCAACGCCACATTCTATAGTAATGATCGCAGTCCTACGGTCCTACGATCTTCTGTATACGTGTACATGAATATACGTATCATTGCCCTTTTCCTCGGAGGTGGGAGCAAATTCTTCAATTGAACGGATTGACGTGCAACATTGGAAACAAGCAAAACGCCGCGATCGTTCGATCGCGTGACGAGACCAGATCGCTCGGATCGCGAATGGGTCGCATAAATAAAATGAGCAACGAGTTCTTACTTATCGAAACCAAATCACTTCGAAAAAACATGAATGAAAATGTCGGAGCACTCGAGTCACAAGTATCAACGAGTCGAATATCATAAAACATTGCAGAGTGCATATAACGTCGAGTTGTTATAATTCTTTGATTGATATAGTAAAGAGGCGTTTATCAGCAAGTATGTACAATTTCGAGACATAAACCAAATGCAAATTTCTTGTTTAGGTTTTAGATTTTTCTAAACCGCACAAATCTACAAACTCCTTGATTTATTCTAGATCGCAGTCTCTGCGGCCCTCTTAGATATTTTCTTATTGTACACTTTTATTTTAAAACAGATGCTTTCGCTTTTATCGAGAACTCTATATGCTCTTCCCCGTTTATTCATATAATTCACAATGTAAATCGTCCGCCGATAGGAAATCGCGCTTCCTAACGAAGTAATTTACGAATCATTCGCCGACCAGCGCGGCGTTTCAGCTGCGAAGCTGTACGCTTTACGCACAATGATCGCTTTAACTATCTCTGTACAGTTACGCGATAAAGTTATGTCCGTGCTGGAGTTGCTAATTGAAGGAAAATTTATGTTCAAGGAATCCGGAATCCGTTTCTTGCGCGCGCTCGCGTCTTTCACGCTAAAAAAAATGCTACGGAAGCTTAAAAAATTTGGAGACACTTCTGCTTCTATTCTCTCGTTCTATTTTCCATTCGATGCGATCGGATTTTGCGCGATAATTGATCTTATGCGAAATGAAATTCGCGTGTTGCACGGTTAAAACTCAGGAATGAACCTAATCTCGAATCAAACACACGATCGTTGCTGATCGAACGCGACCCACTGCTCGCTTCTGTGTTGCGAATATCTGAAGGATCCGTGATTTTATTATTACTTTCGTTCGCCTTTTTGTTGAATTTTTTCGACCCCGACAATAAACGTCGAATGTCGCTCAATGTCTTCGTTTGAAAGAAGCGATTCAGCATCAGCACGCGTTACATCCGAGATAAATTTTATTGTTTTCTCCGAAAGAGTTGTTCTTAGAATCAAGAGGCTCAGAGACGTTCTTACTCTTCTCTATGTATTTTCATGAATTAGTACAAAGTGAAAGAGAATGATGTAGCGTTAATCCACTAAAGCCCACGATTTCTTATCCTGCCTCTATTATCTCATATGTCTAAAAAAAAAATTATAGAAAAGATATTATCCGTCGCTGCAGGTCGCTACGGTGACAAAATAGACTCCCGCTCGGAACGCTCTACGAACGACGATTAGAAGGCTCTAGATGGATTTACGGACTTTAATGGGTTAAGAATATAGGGCCGAAAGAATTAATCGGGGTGTCCTTCGGAAAAGGGGAGGGGAAAGGGGACGATGGGATGATGCCCCCGTTGACGTTGTCGCGCCCTTTACCAGAGTCCGGATGAGTAGCCGCCGGGTGGGACGCGGGTGCGCGTCGGCGGCTTCGCCGTCGCCGGCGACGTATCGTTCGACTTCTCGCCGCTGCTGCTGGAATTCGAGCTGGCGATTCCGTTCTGCATGGTCGGTCCGTTCTTCTGCGCCTCGGACGCGTAGCCGATTCCAGTTACCGGGTTGCCATCTGCGGAAACGATTTTTTATTCGTTAGTGAAATCGTCGCTGAATGAAGCTCGACGAATTCTAACATCCGGACTATTTGATCTAATATTTTCTTCTAGTACTGCGAGCCTCTCGATCGATGATTAAGTTGAGATTTAATTAAAACTAATACGACGGCGATTAACTTACATAATCGCCATGATTATGTATCTCTCTGTCTTTGTAAAACTTGATCATATTGAAACTTGAAAATATTTAAAGTTAATCGACTTAAATTCTGACGATTTTGGCTGACGAATTCTGGCTGCGATCAAAAATTTTGCACTAATTATTAAGTTTTTATTAAAACATCTTTATAACCCCGAGATAAGACACGCTATTATTCTCAAGACAGATTTAGTGATCGATACGCAATTTCCAAATAGAAACTGCGTGTTTTAATAAACTGCGTTAATTAATAAATTATCAGTCAAATATTTTTCTGAGGAATAAATTGAATTGCGTTATTTATAGAGAGTGAAGGCTTGTATAAACGAGTTTTATAACAAAATAACCGTGCTATCTCGAGTAATGCAAGTTATGATAAAGATATAAAAAGCATATAAAGATTTTTCTATCCATAAAGACACACATAAATACATTTGAGATGAAAAATTGAAGAGCACACAAACTACATTTTATTTCTACATCATCGAACACGCGAATTTTTTACATGCAAATGAGAAACTCTCGATGTATTCAATTAACTCAGTCGATTTTCTTCTCGAAACAAACTTTGGCACAAAAGAATCGACACATTCAGAGAAAAAAGTCGTACCAGCAACTAGAAATTTGATGACAAATGGCATCTCAACTATGTATTATAAAGTTGTAATAAGATCAATAAATAAGTTTTATGAATTAAGAAAATATAGTAATATTAACTATAATCGTTAATATTATATTAATACGTACACACATGCAAAAAGAGATAAATTGCAGCAGTAAGAATCTATGTAAGGTAGCTAAATTTCATATCCAATGAGAATACAATGATATACATTTTGGCATATACTTCAAAAATTATAAGGTACCTGAATTAATTTTTATATAAAACTAAAAACTGTACAGTCGAGAATACATTTCTCATTTACTTTCATCTTTGAATCCATTCGCATTCAAGGAATTATTTTATTTACAATATTGGTGAAAAGTCTCATAATGCTGCGCCTTTTTATTCTATCCTGTATAATTTTTTATTTACGAGAAATAGAAATCCACCATCAGCAGCAGCGTATTGCTAACTGCTTCGTTTCAAAAAACTATTTGTCTAAATTGAAAGAATGTAATTGTTATATTTTATGAAATATGTAACTGTGTAATTATAGTTGAGTTGCTATTTTACTATCAATTAATAGTATAATATATTGTTGCCGTGTATATGTTTATAGTATTCAGTACTACTTTCGTTTTTATTACTTTGTAAAATTAGATACAGATACTTAAATTTCAGTTGTCAAAAATATTACAAAAATAAAATTGCCAGAATTCTATTCTCTCTCTCCGTTTTTTCTCAGTGCAAGAGATTAATCCTTAAAACTCCAACATCGAACTGGATTCGACAATATTTCATTTCAGCAGCTCCAATATGTTGAGTCTTACTCGATATAAATTTCTTATATTTTTCTTGTATTTTTTTAATTGAATATATTTTTTATACTTATTATATGATTCGATATTCATATATTAAATCAATATTTCGCTTTGTATAGTCTCGTTATTGCATCGTTACAAATAAAAATACAAATTTGAATTTTCATTTAAATTTAATGTAAAAAAAATCTGAACTTCATCTGACTTTCAAACGATATTATATATCATTAAAATTTAAAACAAAAATAAATCATTTTTTAATATATTAAAAAATATATTTATAAAAATTATAAAATATCCAAATATGTTCCTCACTTTTTATTTTAAAAAATATCAAAAATTTTTACTGTAATAAAAATAAAATTTATTTTTTAAAAAATATCTAATATTTATTTAATTTTTGTAGAATCCTTATACTTGGAGCTGACAGAGCAAAATGTTAAATTTATTGGAGTACAAAGAGTTAAAAAAATTACGTAATTTATTAAATCTTTTGTTATCACGTTCTGGCAGTTATTCACTTCTTGACAGAAGCACGTATTGATACTTTCTAAAATTCTAATCGAAATACATGATTCACATGCTGCCTTCTATACACATTCACACACAACACCCGCATGCACGCACGCACGCACGCACGCGAGCGCGCGCGCACACACACACACAAAACCATATAAACACTACAGGATCTAATTCTCCAACTAATACATCTTGGGATGTAACTCCTCAACTCGTTCGGTTACAACTACAGTTGTCGCATCCAGTTGAGAGTTTATCTCATAGAACTAGAGAGAGATAGGAGTTGATCAATTTCGTAGGTGATTAAGCACACGATTCAATCAGTCGTAAAGCCATCGACCAACAAACTCGTCTGCGACCGAATTAACATCTGTAATAAGCTATAAGAAGACACGATATATGATGTTGCTTATTTATTATTAGCACTCTAGCATGAACTTACCATAGCATCCCGCGAATGCCGGGCGACGAATAAAGATTCGCTTAATACCTACCCATCGATCACTTACGTTTGAATGTCGTTTGATAATTTTTCAAGCGACCTTAAGCGAGTCTCCAATATGAATTCAAATTGGTTCGAATTTGTAATACATGTGAATTTGAACAAAAATGAAATAGGAAATGAAAGCACGAGCGAATAACGCGAGCATGATTCATTAACGTCGTTATCTTTAATTGGTTTAATATTTTTTTTACAAAATGGTTCCACTGACTTTTGATTTGCAATAAGTTATTAATTATTCAAAGATCTCAACAACTATCTTATCATTTAACAATTGATGCAAGTCGAACTTTCAGGTTCAATAAACAACGCACGTCACACGGAGACTCAAAACGTAAATAGCACAGTATCGGTACCTCCGATAGATTTCGATTTATGCGGCGGTCCAGTAAAGTACTTGGCGACCATCTATTAAACGTATTTCTCGGCGACAAGCGACGATAGGCGGACATTACCGTATTAAATGCCATGTCGCGATTAAACAATGCGGAAGATGTATAACGGTACGCCATGCTCGTAAGTCCATAGCGTTCGATAAACAATTCGCTACGGGATCTTGTTCACAAGAGGACGTTTCGCACGAACAGAGTTCTTTTACCTATCGTGGACATGTTTGTGGACACAATTCTCGAGAGCTCTCGTTTCAATCTCGCAAGATCGATTTAAGACCTCGCTCGCGAAAAAATACGCGAGCGATTTAAATTTCCAACGTATAAATATTTATATGTTTTGTATTATTACTTTTTATAATTACGTTGTTTAGCACGATTCGCGAGCTGCGCGTGTTACGAGATAACGAGGCATTTACACGCTTACACTGACAATTAGCACGAATTTATTAGAGGATGTATTCAATTATGATCCGCGCGCTCCAAAACAGAACTCTCGCGATGAGCAATTAATTTTCTTCCATTCGAACGTTTGCGTTTGGAAAATTGGCTTGACTAGAAGGAATATTTTAATAAGGCAACTTGCAACTTGAAAGATTGAAAAGATAAAAGAATCGAGGAACGATTCCACTCCAGTTTTAATTAATTATAATTATATATATATATATATATATATATATATATATATATATATATATATATATATATATATATATATATATATATATATATATATAATACATATCTAACACACGCACGCACGCACATTTATACACTATACTTATAGAAACTTATAATTAAATTTAACTTACACTTTATATTAAAATATATTTAATTTTAAAAATTTCACAAGAGTCGCTTAAAAAATGTCGCTTGAAAAAAATTGAAAAAATAAAAGTTAACTTAGTGAGAGTGTCGCTTAAGTAATTCCACTTGCTTGCTAAATTAGGAAATCATATTTAAAATGATTTGGCGACTTAAATTTACTTACTTCAACAATTTACTCAAATTTATTTATTATTACTATATATATTTTCGTTGGTCGAATATTTGATACAAAATAAATCAAATCCCGATCTGTCTAATCGCAAAAATCTACTTTTGCAAAGACAGAGACCAGGAAAATCGAGATGCGTGATCCTGAGAAAGGGATTAAAGGGAATGTTTGAACAATCAGAATCGAATAATTAGTGAACGTTACCTCGATACTTTCGTGGAATGCGCCTCACGGGCGTCACCTCGATTCCGTCTCCAGTGACTGGGTTGCGCGCCGGCAATCCTCCTGTCGAGGGGATGCGGCGACGAGGGGTGACAGTTCGCGACAGCCCACGTTATCGCCATCACGTGCGCGCGAAGCGACGTGCGCAAGAACCCACAGAGCCATTTCATCGTTTCACCCCATGCACCATAACACCGTCGCAAAACCCACAACCGTAACCCAACCAATTTGTGTTAATACGCGGCAATTCGTACGGACGGATCGCAGATACCGTACTACATTGTACCTTCCCGAAAACATTATTGGGACTCTACATAAATCTCGCATATTTCTGTGAATATGTTTTTTCATTTATATATTGCTATCCAAATCATATAATAATTTATTTTCTGTATATATATATATATATTACTATTATATATATATATATATATATTATATATATATATATATTTATATATATATATATATATTACAATTTTTATATTTATATTTGTGACATCAAGTATCTAATTTAATGATGGTATCTATTAATCAAAATCTTGGCATCTTTTCGATATCTTGGATTCGTCCATACGACAAAAATTAAGATAAAAGCAAAATAAAAACGTATGATGTGCTCAAGTTGTAAAGGGAGGAAGGATGAATATTTACAGCGATAAAAATACAGAAATAGTAGTGATATTATGAGAAAGCGAGACAAATCGCACACGTGTTATGCCGATTATGAAAAAGAAAAACTTTGCTATATTTCTCATTTTTGCTGATTTTTGTCGATAAAATTTTTTAGATATTAAAGTGCTGTTGTTATCGTAAAAAAATTTCCCGCGGTCGTGCGTGCTTTTATTAAATGAATCGAAGGTTATTGCAAGTGAATGTGCGATCGAGTTTTGATAATGCACCTCGTCCGCGGAAATTTGTGAATAACATCTCGCAAACGACATCGAAATATTTCTTTTCTTTGGAAAAAAAGTTTTGGAAATCCGTCAAAATTTTTCTCGATGACCGAGTTAATCACGGCAGCATTTATCAGATCTATTCATTTAATATCTGCAGGAACTGCAGGACTGCGCGTCGACAAAGTAATAGTTTACATTTAAAAATTATCACTATGGTCGAACATAAATTTCTCTTTTTCACCGTAATCTACCGCTCTCCAATGTCGTTTACTGTAAGTTCGTTACAAAGTGAGCGAATCGTTTGTGTAGGAAACAATACAAATGATAATTTAACGTAAAGCGAGATGTAACGTTACTAGCAGAATGTGAGGCGAATTTGAGGCGATAATTTTGGCATGTCTAACTCAAAATATGTGTTCCTATTTTCGTGGCAGGCCCTGAAATAATGTGATGATGCCGAGATACGTGATGCAAATTCTCTATGAAAATCACGACAAATCAAACGTTTTTTTTTACCGCGACAGTTAATTGTCAATTTATCTCGATGACAGCTTCTATCATTTTTTTTCGTCAAGAGAAATAATTCCCGAGTGATTTTTTTTTCGTTTAATTATGATCAAAAGAAAAAGTGTGATAGTGTCGTGTATCATCTACTTGAATGTCTCGTTACACACTTACGAAATCGTTTCTTTCTCCTAAAAGCTGCTTGCGAACAGTTCAAGGAAGATGACATATATTAAAAAAAAGAGCGACATATATTAGATAGTGATATTCATTTAGAATCCTTAGTGTTTCGCTAGCTCCACATCGACGGACCGAAAGCCGATTTGGCGATAATTTAGTTTGCGCAAAAAGAGCATATCGATTTCGCGCCCGACGGATTTTCGCCGTTGTGATATCATTAGGTGATTTCACGACGATAGCAAAAGAAAATTGGAACACGCTGCACTATCGATTGACCAAATATCTTATGTTTTTAACGTAAGTAAAGTAATCGCGTCTAGCAATAGAGAGAGTCGTGCAATAGAGATAATGGAATATCTTTACGCGAGAGATAGAAAAATCGTTCTCAAAGATGCAGTTTGCTTGCGCATGTATTTTTAACGAGCGTGAACTCCGAATACGGATCCCGAGAAAGTTACTTCTTGTCGTGACAAGAGCGCGATAATCCGAACGGAAAGCGATTTTTAGCGTCAAGAGCCTGCGACACACACATATTTCAATTTAGATCAAGATCGTCACCCTTTCGATATTCGGGCACGTTATAGAAAGGAGCATC
The DNA here is from genome assembly GCA_037157785.1 of Cephalotes varians. Classification (NCBI taxonomy): domain Eukaryota; kingdom Metazoa; phylum Arthropoda; class Insecta; order Hymenoptera; family Formicidae; genus Cephalotes; species Cephalotes varians. Next base: position 101,114 of record JANQDE010000236.1, on the reverse strand, counting down.
ACCTGAATGTGGAAACAGTTTAGAGAGTCCCGGGGCGACATGTCTGCATATTTTCCAATAACAATCAATCATCTTTATCTAATTTATCCAACCTTGTCAAACATTGGATTTTTTTGCGACATTTCAAAGTAGATAATTCACAAAAAATGAATTAAAATTATTGGCAAAATTGCAAATTTACTCAAAGCGATTATCCTGTTAGATATAATGTCATAAGAGAGACGTAGTGATTTTAAATATTAAACAACTTGCAATATCGAATCGCTAATTAGATATCGATAGGTAGATTCTATCAAGGAACCATTATTGTAAATGGACAAACTATTATTGTCCACCCCGGGACAGACTTTGCCTATCGCTTCCTCATTCACCACGGGCCCTTACCTGTCATATCATTGGAAGAGTTTCTGCCGTTGCTGGCATAGCCGTTGGCGATGCCTGACGTCGAGTTGCTGCTGGCCGTGCTCTTCGCGGGCGACGTCGTGGCGCCTGACGATAACGAAGAAATCGACGATCCCCCGCTGAGGGGAATATTGCTGCGCATGTGATTTCTCGCGTTTGGGGTGGGTGGGGCATCGGGGGGGCCAAACAGACGATTGTATGAATCATTACCGGGCTTGTTGCTGCGGGACGACACGGCAGCGTTCGCATTGTCGGTGCCGTTGGTGTTGCCGAAGAGAGCCGAGCCCAGCTGGGACTGATTATGGACCTTGACGCGCCGCGGACTCGTCTCTTCCGGGGCCGCGCCGAAAATATCGCTGCTGCCGCCACCGGGCGGTTTCAACACCCTGAAATCGAGGCAAAAGACGAAATAAGCGAAAAGAACTGAGGAGAGATTAAAAATCGAGATCGAGATTGAGTAAAAAATTTGCGTCCGTCAAAAATAGTATCTTGATAGGATTGAGTAAGTTAGTCTTTTCTGTTAACTAGTTAAAGTTAATGACCTATAAAATAACTTACAAGAAAACCATGTTGTTCCTCTATTTTGCTGAATATTTGCAAGTAGGTCGGGAATAAAAAAAAAAAATTTACATTGTTTGTTCAGACACTCATAATTTAAAAGATGTTAAATGATAAAATTAGTTAGACTACACACAATCCTAGATCGCAAGTTCAAATCCCAGTAGACAAACTTTTCACTTTTTTTACATTTTTTTATTGTGTTTCTATAAAAATATGTTTTTCATCTTCAATCAAAAAAATATAAAGAATTTTGATTTTAAAGAAATTTTCATCTTGAACCAGCTTATATATTAAATCTATTAACATGCCGGTGAATTAATTTCAGTAAAATAATTAATTTTTAAGAAATTAATAATAAATGTAAACTGATTAATTTTCTAAATGTTTATTATGAATTCCATTCATTTGGATAATAATCATCATAAAAACATTTAAAACAAACATTCTCTACGCTATGAATAACAAATAAAAGATGGCCTATCATTTAATAACTCATTAAAAAATACTATTTGATTAACATTGTTAAATATGTTTCTATTATTAATAAAGTTTCTATTATTAATAAGATAAAAGCGTATATCACGCACATTCTACGTATATTATAAAATAAACTGAAGCGTATAATTGATTATGTAATTGATAAACTAAAGCGTGTAATGTAATTGATTATGTATTAATAAATGGATTTTATATAATTTTTTTGGTTTGTTATTTCTTGTTTTTGAGAACAAAATCTGCATTTTGTAATATAATTTTTAATTTGTCTATAAAAGTAAACGTCACAAGGACATTGTTGACACAACGGAATTATTTTTAATGTACAAGTAGGCATATCATTATCGTCTCTAAAATTTCTTCTCTAAATTATAAATTGTGAGATTAAACAAAAATCACAAAAAGAATTATATATATTTAACAAAAATGTATAAATCAAATTAAAAAGGAAAACAGTCAATGCGGACAGTCAGTGCGTGATCTTTAGATACTTATTATTAAAAATCAACAAAAATATTGCAATCGCATATGTTTTGACTACTATTTTGAAATCACCGTGAAATTACCGTAGATTTCCTTTATCTTCTATCTCTTTATTTAAGATTATAAAAAAGAAAATTCTTTATCTTCCACCATAATTAATATGTTCTTTCGAACACAGCAAGTAAGAAAATACAACATCAAATTTTATCATATTAAACAAAAAGCTAAACTGATTGGATAACAAAAAGACTGAGTTTCAGAAACAACAATTAAACAATACTAAAGATATTTTTTACTACTACACAATTAATAAACCTAATTTGTCTATTTAATGCCTAACTATAATACTTCTCCAAAATCATTTTTCATTACTCCTTCTCTTGTTCCTTCGGTTAATGCTTATGAAATAAAATTAACACACAGCAATTTCTCACTAATCCTATTGACTAAGTGTGTAGTCCGACTAATTTTATCATTTAATATCTCTTAAATTATTGAGTGTCTGAGCACAAACGACAAAACGTGTCAATTTTTTCCGATTGCCGACTTGCAAAAATTCAAAATCGAGAAGTAATATATCACGTAGTTCCTTCGTTACATTAAAAGTTGTATTAAGATTAGATTAATGAAGTTAAATTAAAATGTAATTTTATTAAATTAGATTACTTAAACAAAAAAAACAATAATAACATAGATTATCGAATAAATTTTGTGTGTGTGTGTGTGTGTGTGTGTGTGTGTGTGTGTGTGTGT
>JANQDE010000236.1:87597-98325 GCA_037157785.1 Cephalotes varians | reverse complement strand
GTAATTATTTGTAAGTTCATATAAAATATCAAGGAAATATATTAAGTTTTGCTACATTTTTTATATGATAAATAGAATAAATCATTCTATTTTGTTTTTTAATTATAAAAATTTAATCAATAATAGTTAAAGAATTACGTAGGAAGAATTACACAAAAAATAATATAAATACAAAAAGATTATTAGGTAGATATTAATAATTATTATAAAAGAATATCTGTGCAAATTTAAAATTAATTAATTAACGAAACTGTGCTTTCAAATAAGCTTTTCTTTTTTCCTCTCTTTTTAATATTATTTAATATATAAAAGAAATGTAAATACTCTTGCACTAACAAGTCATCACGTCTATTACAATCATCCGATTTTTCTAATTGTCCAATGTTTAAAATTTTATAGAAAAAGAAGTATTGACGTTCAAAGATAAAAAAATTGTAACTTAGAAAAAAGTTTATAAGTTAAAGTTAATATGTGTTAATATGTGTACTAACTAAAAGTCATTAACTTTTTAACTTAATTACTTAACTTTTAACTAATTGATTATCCAATCTTTTGTATCTTGACAAATATATTTCTTATACAATTTGTGGATTGAGTTCTCAACGAAATTTTTTCTTTTTCTTTTTTTATAATCCATTTCTCGAATTTCTTAGATATAAAAAAGGAAAAAAAATTTATTCCATCTAAAATTTTAAGACATGTTCTTTTTCGCACGTGTCAAAGAACAATCACTGATAGTATTTAATTATAAACATAAAAATAAACAATTTTAAATATGTATTCGCCGGTACTTTTGGATAACGTCGCGAGTCGTTTCTTCAAGATGAACTACATGCAGCAAGCGCTGACAATGGTGAAATCGGTAACGGTGAAATCGAATCGAACATGAGTACGGTATCCCGAGCTCCACATCTCGATAAGCTAATGCGCCGACAAACAGCGGAGAACGCAGACGATGCAATTTGCGGGTGCAAATCCGCGCTGATTTTCGCTTAACAAGACGGTGCGTGCGGCACGCGCGCATTGTCGCGTGCGTACGAGAGCTAAAGAGAAAGGGGTAAAAAAAGAAACTAGAGGGAATTGGTAAAGGCCCGAGTAATTAGGGATATGAAGCGCTTCCTTTTTTTCTCCAAATTGCTTCGGGGGACGAGATGATGGAGCGGGCGGTTCAATTAGAAACATAATATTAATTAGGGACGCGTGTTCCATGCACATCCACGTTTTTTTAATTCACTCAAACAGTATGATCTGGCTTCAAAAACAATTGCTTTTGTCTTATTGAATTAACAACGAAAGCCTGGAATCAATTGAATTAAACAAAATATTTTTACCGTTGTAACAAAGAAAAATCATAACTTAACTATATTATTAATATATTTTATATTAATATTAATATATTACACAGCATATATATATATATATATATATATATATGTGTAATACTTTTGGTGGAGCAAGTAGATTTGTAAATAATATTGCAGAATAAATAATTGTGCGTTCCGCTTATCTCGAGTTAACAGATAATAGTAAGAAATCATTAATTCGCGATCAAGGAAATGACGTTCCGATTTAATTAATGACATACGGCCTTCAGTGCATCTCGCGCTGCATTGCACTATCACGATGATGAATGGACGTTTCCGCGTTATTACATCTCGGATGATTGCATATCGGAGAGAAGTTGATAGAAATGTCGGAGAGCAGCACGCGGCTAGATTTTGTGAAATCTTCTGTTAGTTTATTGCAACATTACTAATACAGGACATATCTTCATCGAATACGCCGATTATTGAACATTAATTTGCAATCTCTCGTTTAATTTCTTTTGAAGCCTTCACAATCAAGATTTTACAATGTTACACACATTCTTTCGTCGGTTTTACATTAATTATCAATAATACGGTAATTAAACAATTAAAATAAAAAATTAAATATTAATTGTTAAAGACAGAATTTTGGTAGTTAATAAGTGAATAAACAGTAAATAACCTTCTATTTGACACAACAACAATTTCGTTTCCTCCAATTTATTTACGGTTATTTCTCACAAACGAATTAAAATCAAATATTTCGTCTTCAATCTCTAATCAGCGAGTTCAAGATAGATTAAAAAATTTATGCACGGAAAGAACGGTTTTGTTGAAAAATCTAAAAATTTAGCTGACAGAGCTGAAAATAACTATGTTAGACCAGAAAATAATTTTTGTTAGATCAAAACAATTATGTAGAACAACACTTAGTGTTGATGACAATGTTGCAAAAAGTTTTAACATTCCAGCAATCAACTTGATCATATATTGACTAAAGCCACTTTTTTCATTTTTTAAAACGTATGGAATCCTTTATGAAAAATATAATTCGCTAGTTGTAATAATGCGCCAATTCGAATATTTGGGGAAATTGTATGAGAGGTTGCTGCAAAACGTATAAGCGTTGTCAAATCCTGTTTCACAACAAAGGACTGTAATTTAGGTCTTATACATAAGGGCTCATTCGATTTTTACATTGCCGCTTATTAAAATTGCAACTTCACAGAACGATTTTGCTGGAATATCTAAAAATTTAGTTAGAAAATTTAGCACAAATTTTTGAAAATAATTTTATTATCATTAAAACAATTATGTAAGACGTTCAAACTGATTATGAGCAGTGCTGCGAAAAGTTTTAATATTCTATCAATCAGTATAAACGTCTTACATAATTATTTTGATGATCTAACAAAATTATTTTCAGATCTAACTATCTAGCTAGTATCTAATTTTTAGATACTTTAGCAAAACCATTCTTTCCGTGCAATTTTAATAATCAGCAGCGTAGTTATTTTCACATTTTTAATTTCCTATATCTCACGCCTCGTACTCCATTGTATCTCGGTGCTGCGATCGCCAATACACATCGGGCGCGATGCCCACGTCCTTCGCGAAAGATAGCCGCGAGACGAGACGTGAGCGCATGTAACGAGGATATTCAATTGGATCCGTAGGAAGCGGGCGATCCTGGAGGGGACAGGATGGGTGTGCCGGGAAATATGCTGGCATAACGTGTGATGACGCCTCTGCACGTCTAACTCATTAAAGCGAGCACTCGCGTTAATTGGGCCATCAACCTGCTTCGCATCTGCAGCAATGTGCAGTCAGAGCGCCACGAATGATTGACGCTGTTAATCTCAGAGTCCATATTTACGGTTCTTCTTCCTTTCTTTTCTCAACGCAAGACGTGCTTATGGCTGTTCAACACGAGTAGTAACGCGTTGTATACGTGGCAGTTGGCTCTCCGAAGAACCGAGGAAAACGAATGGGCCTTTGCGGAGTAACGCGAGCTATTTCCTGGATTATCGCGAAGAACGCGACGAAGAAAACGCGTGTCGAAAGGCTGGGTGCGAGACTGGATTGTCGAGATCGTCTTGGTATTTAAAATCGAGAAAATAAGAGCTATAATGACGTTGTGCTTACAAGATCAAAGTCATGCAAGAACGGAATCGTTTACTGCGGCTCACTTACGCAGTACGAGCGAACTTTCTGATATTTTTCCTTCCCATCATTATACAATAACATATGTACCAATTTCTCAAATAAACCTTCGGAATTTCGCAAAACTTATCTTCTTACACTGCTTGCGTATGTCCGTTCACTTAAGAGACCCAACATCAAGCAACAAAATCCTAAATCGCTTTGTACGTTTTCAAGTTCATCAGAGGTTTCGTTGAAGGTTTCGAGCGCAACCAATTAAAGTGAATGATTCGTCTCGTCGTAGAAACGCGACTAATCCGAGACGGTGATTTGCCGGCGTTGCGTGCACCAACTGCATCCCGAAGAAAATGCATCGAGCAGTCTGACGAAAGGAAGGGAGAGGAGGAACGCGATTATGGACAATGTTCCGCTATGCGCCTCGCGCGCTTTTTACGAAGCGCAATTTCGCGTCTGAAAATAGGTTTACGGTATCACGCTTGTAGATCATTTTTCTCATGTAGAGGAACAGAAAAAGGAAGAGAGAGAGAAGAGGGGAGGAGGGGGTTAACTGCTGGCTTTTCTATTAGATTATCGGACAATTGAATGACGGAACCGACGATGGGGCTACTATCGGAGCCCCGAGGATAAATGGTGCCGAGGTCTATCATCAAGGCGTGATGTACGCTGATTATAACATTTACGGGATCTGACCAACAACGCGAGTACATCGAAATGTACACCGGCGTATATTTGCGCGTACATCTCGCAAAGTATATCCGCGTCAGTTAATCGACGCAACCTAGGAAATAAGGTCGCGGTACCACTATTATCCACTTTGCCTAGCACAACCACAATGAGCGAAATTAATGTTTCTGCGAGGCAGTGACGGCTTTTGTAAAAACCGGTATTGTTCTCATCAATTATATATTCACATGACCTATTGTCGTTTTTCACACATCTTGTGAATTAACCGGAGGGACAGCCTTCAATCTATCTGGTAGTATGTAGTAGTTACGTATATGCAAGTAAGAATCTCACAACTCAGCCATTCGCGAACCTGTCGCATTTCTTTGGATAATCGTTTTTTCCGTACGGAAAGAACAATTTTCCTGAAATATCTAAAAGTTCAACTAAATACAGATCTGAAAATAATTGTTAACCTTCTGACATATTAAAAACCAGAATAGCCTCACCTAGTCTAACAATTTAGCTTAGCTGATCGAAACTTTTTGTAGCATTGCTTATCATGCTTAAGCGTTCTAATATAATTATTTTAATAATCCAATAAGATTATTTTCAAATCTGTATCTAGCTAAATCTTTAAATATTTCGGTAAAATCGTTCTTTCGTGTGGGAGGAAAATTATAATTCCTACAATAAAGAAAAATTGTAATAAAAAATTGTATAATAACATTAATGTTTGATCGAAATTCGATCTTCAATAATTCAATACAATTTATGATTCTGATGATCTGGATTCTCTCAATTCTAAAACTATCAGGAATTACCTATAAAATGGTACTTGAGATTTTAAAAAATATTTATGAATTTTATAAAAAATGAGAAAAAAAGGTAAAAAACTAAGTTGAGAGAAAACAAAAAAACAAAGAAAAAACATTTCCCTTGTACAAATATCTCGCGATCTTCGTTATGTTAAAGACTTCAAGGATTAAAATACCACCAGGCAAAAGATAAGGGCAATCTGTTTTTCGGCGTCATAGCAAACATCGATTAATCTCGTGGAAGTTCACGGTGGATGGCACGAAGAGAATATTTCGGCGAATACCAAGACGATGGGGTCGTACCATCCGGCACGACGTCCCTTGTACTTGACATCGCCCTGTCACGGCTTAATTCCGCGCAAAAGAAAGAATAAGCGGAGAGATGATCGATTCAAAATCGACAAGCACGCAAACGTTTGTCCCAAGAAAGAAACCTGAATAGCGTAATAATAATTTGTTTCCAGGTTAATGGCGAGCCTTATCTGACTGTTTACCTTGGCCGAATATTATAATATCGATTACCGGTTTCACATTCTTCTTTATATCCCTTTCTCACAGAATTTAGATAAAATAGGAAAAGAAGGAAAAATGAGAGCAATAGTAAAATTGAGATGTGGAAACATGGAACTAACAAATAAATACTGGTTAAAGAAAAAGCAATGGAGATATATATTTTGCGAGGAAGAATAGGATAACTTGGAACGTTATATAAGGGAATGTTAGAAAACGAAGGAGTGGTTTAAAGAATTAGGAGAGAATGAAGATAGGATTATGGGTAAGTCATGGGAAAAAGATTTGGGAATAAGAAAGGTAAAAAAATTAAGGAAGAAAAAAAAGGATGAATCGAAAAGGAGATTAAGAGAAAGGAAGAAGGAAGGGAGAGAAATTAGGAGGAAGCATTAGGCGAGATAAGTAATAGAAAGATTTAGAGGGAGTTTAGAATAAGAAGATAAGAAGGAAAGAAAAGCAGTAGATAGAGATATGTATAAAACAGGAAGCAAGTATAAATATAAATGCAATGCGAAAAGTTGTAATGTTGTAATGTAGTAGCATTAAAAATTTGAATGAGAGGAGGTAGATATAAAACGCATAGTTTTGAGAGGATGGATGAGTGTGGATTAGAATCTTATATAAATCAAGTTCCCTTCCTGGCTATTTGTATAAACTGAAGTGAATAAATTCTATTATCTATATTATATTCCTCTCTCATAGATAAAGAAAACCGTATGATAAATTGTATTAACATTTTCTGCAATTTCTTACTTAGCACGCGAATAATAATATTATATTGATAATAACATAAAATTCAAAAAATAATGTTCATGTAATAATAATTTCGGTAATAGACCATTTTGTAACATTTTTTCGACTTGAGAGAGACCGTTTTATTTACGTCGCGCGGCGACTCTTTCATGATTGCTCAATTTTGCTTAATTTTTTGCAAAGCAACGAGATTAGAGTTCGTGTTTGAAGGGGGGGTAGAGAGAGAGAGAAAGAGAGAGAGAGAGAGACAACGGGAGAAGGTTACGCCCGAATACCTAGCTCCTGGCAACGCCATGTGAGGTCTGAAAGGAGGATGTCGATAATAAAACACTAGATATTGTGCCGATACACCGCGCAGCCGAGCGAATTTTTATCGCGTATTCGGACAATGGTCATTGTTTCCTTGCTTTAATTACGACAAACCGGCGCGAAGTGTCAACCCTTTCGCTGTACAACTAGCACAACGTTTTCACTTGTCTGTATTGTGCAACAATGCACTTCGAGCTTATCCGTGTTTTTCTCGCGTGAACAAGACACCGTTGCGTCGAGTGTTGCTGAATCAATTCGACATTTATGCGCTCATTGTCAGCTGTCTCTAACATTTCCTCAGCTCGCTGGATAGACTCATAGGATGTCATTCTAAGACATTTACTCTCACCAATTGTATTTTTGATTTTGAAAGAGAAAAAAGATCGCGGAGAAGTAGGGCTCGAATAAAACAAGAAGAGACATCTTCAAACGCTTTGTAAATTTTTAAGTATCTATTCTTTTATTTAAATTGCATCAACACGTTCGCCGAGGTTTTCCTGCGTTTCATTATTACATTTGCTTACTCGAAACAGAAGACTACTTCTTCTTAACTTTTTTATTGGCACTGACTAATAACGACCTTGCAGCCAATCAAAAAATGAAATTAGTACACAAAAATGAATGATACAGGACAACACAATGACGAGTCTCGTCAGAAACTTTTCAAAAATTATTTTCTTTAAATACACGTTTGCATTCGGCGAACTAGTATTGTTTTAATTCTTTATTATCTTTTAATGTTTTAATATAATTTATGTATTATTTCTTTAATGTCTTAAATACATGGGAAAATCATTCTTAATCAGATAAATAAAATCGTCATTCACAAATGAATAACGATCCTTACGAATTTTTTGCATAATCCAAATGACATAGCGATCAAAGTATTAATAAAAGTAAGTGTATTTATAATAATTTCAAAAATAGACGTTTGCTCTAAATTGAATAATTTCGACAAGAACCATGAAATGTACCGAGAAACATTTAACCGGTATTTCCCTCACTGGATCTTCGATTTATATAGATATAAGAACTCGGACGATTCGCGCACGATGCAGGGAGACCTCGGCTCCTTACGTTTCCTCTCTCGCAAAACAATGCAACCGACGAGATAATCGGCGGGCGGTACCCGCGAACGACGGCACGATTATTCGCCCCGTGGGAGTTCTCTGAATATTCAAACGACCATCGCGTCCATGACATGGTAGTGCTTTTCTCTGCCTTTTTGCGCGGTTTCGCGATCAACTTGTCGACGCATTGCTGCGTCGTACGATTCAGACGCATCTGATTTTCACATGCGACGCAATTCAACGCAAAGCTAACTTCTTTTCAAATCCAGGAAAAAGAACAATCACTTTCCGTTTTCTTCTTTTATGCCAAATACAATTCCGGAATGCTTTACTTTGTCACAATTTTAAGAAATTTGAGATAAAAGTTGTAAAACAGCTATTTCAATATATGATACATGATTTAATATATGACACATGTAACACGACATATATATGATGGTGTTGGAAAGGTTTAATAATTTTAATAATTTAATTTTAAATAAAATAAAAATTCTAGCACATCTGCAATAGCATGCCATGGCTGTAGTATAATAAGTTTAATCTAAAACAACTTTTTTACAATTTAAGTCTTCAATCTTTCGAAATTGTGTACTAGAATATCTTGAAGGTCAAAATTGTGCGTGAAAAAAACTACAAGGAATAATTGTTCTCTTATTTCTTGAACTATGCAATCAAAAGATAAAAAATGCGCTAAATATATTCGATGGGATTTTAGAAAAAGAATAAAATTCCATTTAGTCATTAATGCGTTATGAATACGCACATATTGCGTTGTTAATACGCACATGCATTACAACGCATATCCGCGTAGGTCGTGGAATAGGAGAGAAGCTGACGCATCGGGTTTCAATCGCACCACAAAATGAGAAGTGGTGCATAGACGTGCATAGAAGTAAGCCCGAATAATGAATATCCATGAGATTCGTTTAAGGAATTTGCATTTGGAGTGAATATTTATCCCGTCGCCACGCTACCCGTCTTTATCGTGTATCGCGTAGATATTATTTATTCCTGTCGTAAAAACTTTTAATAACACATGATGCGAGTAAAATTAGTGCTGAAACATTGTACGTTTTTGTCTCGCGATTGTTGATTATTTTTTCCAGCATTATCACATCATTAATGAATACAATCAAGAAAAAAAAATATAAAGAGATAACTAATAGTTGTTCCTCTATGAATATTAATTAATTATATTATATTATGTTATATAATGTTATATATTATGTTATATATCTAATAGATTTAATAAACATATATATATAATATATTTCAAATTTAGAATTTTATACTAATAAATTAAAAAATAAAAACACTGGATCTTTTCCCGATTTACTTTCAATTGCAATAACAATTTAATTTAAGGCGTTGAAATCGACTTCAAAGTGGTCAGTCCGTAATTCTTTCCTCGACGGAAGAAAGGAACGAGCGAGTGTGAAAACCTGAAGATTGTATTATGCGGTCGTCCGATTGTCGGTTCGCGAAATTACGTGAATCGCCGTTATATAAACCGTCGTCGTGCTCGACGCGTTGCAGAACAATGCGAGTAAATACAGCAATTACAGCTGTCACTCGTAAATGAGCACGTGTGAAATAGCGGATACCGTCGCGCTGGTATCAATGCACCTTGATCATACTATTCTTCCTTGAGTTCTTCCCCGCGAGAGATCGTGAGATGCAAATTGGAGAGTCGTCGAGAGTGATTTATCTCCCTTCCCGGTCGCGCCTTGCTAATCGACTGATTAACCCTTCGCATTGAGATAATCAAACGTTTCGCGGCGCAATGACTATATTTTACGTTTAACGATTCCACTTGCATCTCGCGATACAATAAGAAACTACTGAAAATAGTTATTTGGATATATCTGTATAATAGATAAAGTATTGAAAAAAAGAAAGGGGAGAGATTTATAATACAAAATAATTTGTTACTGAAAAAGTTGAATGTAAAATAACAATATTAATTATCGCTTTCTCAATAAAATGCTTAATCTTTTCAAAAATTCTATTGAAATAAGAAGCTAATCTTTTCAATAAAATGTTTAATCTTTTTAAATTTCTATTAGAATAAAAGGTTTAATCTTTTTTTATATATCTTTTTATATATATTTTCTAGTTTCCAAATAAATTAAGTTTGTTCATTAAGAAAAATGTTTTAATTATAGACAACAAGATGTGTATGATAGAATGCATTTTAAGACCAAACAGAATTTCTGGTTATGATTGGACAATATTTTATAACTAGAAAGCTCGATAAACTTAACTATAAGGACATTTAATTAATATTTTCGATTGAATCTATAAAACTTCTAGTTATATTAATTATACGCGCATGCGGAAAGAATGGTTTTGCTAAAGTAAAAATTTAGCTAATTTTGTTGGCCCATCAAAATGATTATGTAGGATGCTTAAACTAGTTGTTAAAAATCCATTACGTCCATGTTGTTAAAAAGTCAAAACTTAGCATTATCAAGAGATTTGAGTGTCCTATAATTATTTTGATTGTCTAACAAAATTATTTTCAAGTCTATATTTAAATTTTGTAGCAAAACTGTTTTTTTCATGTAAACATTCTTTTCACTAAAAAGTTATGAATGAACATAATGACATAACATAAATTTCAAGAAATTATCAAGAAATTCTGGTATATTTAACAGAAAGAAATTAATCATGCTCCTTTGATAATTTCAGATAAATTTTGATTCATTCATTTTCCAATGGATATATTGAATCTAACAGATTTCTAATTTATGCAACCAATTTTTTCTAGTTTTAAACATTTTTCTATATTCGAGTGGTCTTAGACCACTCGGATATAGATTTGCCGGGAAAATCTTGTTGCTTCGTCAAGTATAAGAATAGCTAAGTCGACTTTCATATCGCCTTAAAAATGCGGAAAACCGCATTGAAATATTGAAATGCGGTCAAAATCCATAACTAATTCGCCGTTCGCCGTTCAACGCGCGTTGCTCGGTGCTTGCTCGCAAAGCTGCCAAACTTGATAGCAGCGGCAATCTATCCCGATAAAAACGCCGATAAAATAGTTAATCTTAAACCTACGTGTGCTCTATACATACAAACACACACACACACACACGCACACGCACACGCGCACGCGCACGCGCACGCGCACAC
>JANQDE010000236.1:51613-87492 GCA_037157785.1 Cephalotes varians | reverse complement strand
GAGAGAGAGAGAGAGAGAGAGAGAGAGAGAGAGAGAGAGAGAAACACTTGCGCTTACCAGTAGTTCATTAATCCCAATTACCCTCGATAGTAATCGCGACGGCCGCATCATTTATCGGAAGCGAATAAATTCCTGCGGTCGAGATAAGATCCACGAAGATCACGATCTACGAGGCATAAAAGGATATGGATACTAACTGTCGGTTAGCAGATTAAAAGCGATCTAGCGATTTCCGATCCAATTCTCCCGCGGAATTCACCGTTCCACTTGATACTTATCGAGAAACATGAATATGATTTTTTTATCGAGTCACATTTAGCTGTTAATAAATGATCCGAACACTTGATGATGGACATATCGACATGTAAAGTATTTCATTAAACGACATTTCGAAATAAATATATCAGAACATTCACATTTCTACTAGAATTTTCAAAATAAAATTTTATTAAAGCAATTGATTAAAATTTAATCGGAAATCAAACTGATATATGCCTCCTTCTTTCTGTTATGAAAATTCCATTTAGATTTTCAAGAAATATTCATAGAGCATTCCCGATATTTGCAACACTCAATTCTCAATATTTTTCACAATATCTCACTATTTTTGATGACAATCATCAAGTAAACAGCAATTGTTAAGATTTAAATATTGATACGGTTAGATGCAAAGTCAATATATTGCGTTACACGAATGGCAATTATGAATGACGTAAACTTAATTGAAAGCTCGATTGCTTCCTTGACTAATCGCGCCCGATTAGGCCAACGATCTGTCTTCGCAATGCAAGTACACAATATAGTTGATCGAGCTGCGAGAGATTACGTGGCCAATCGCTACGATTACGCTCGAGAGACACGTAAATAGATTCGACTGGTTACGATAATAATGCTTAGGCGATCGACGGACTTAATAAGGAAGACTCCGTCTAGATCCATTGGACTTGAAGACTTTACGTAATGAATCGTGGTCGCTCGTCGATCGAGGCAACGGATAGACTTGATGAGAAATTAACTAATTGGCCAATTACGCCTCTGCCTATTGAGCATGATAAACGATCGTCTTAATTCTCGGAGAAATCGCCGAGATCCTCCCCTTCATCCCCCATGAAAGACTCTTTCGGTACTCTCGCAATACTTGGAATTAACAAATAATAGTTAAGAACTAATCATTAGCCATCGAAATTCACATCGACATCAATCGTCTTTCAATCGTTTTCTGACGAAGCAATGAACGAAGCCGCAAGGTGCAATTAAGATTACGGATTATAGCATCTAAATCTGTATCCGTGATCGTTAACAACAATCTCCCCTTGATTTATTTTTCAAAACGATTCCTATGTTCTACTAAAGATATGAGCAATCAGCAAAAATTGCAAAAATTGTAAATTAAATTCTAATTTGAAAAAATTGTGTTAAAGTGTGTGGTTAAAAAATTTCACAAGTCTAAGAATGCAAATGAAAATGTTGTAAGTTCTGTACTTGCAGTAAGGGTAAGAAAATATTAGTGATAGGAAACAATACTTACAAGCCATTCATACAATAAAACGCATTTGCAACAACTTTAGCATTTACAATGTTTTGTTGTGGCACATCTCATTTATAATCGATTTTATATGTGTTTTGTAAGCGAAAATATATAGATAGAATATTATATCAAAGATTGGTCCTGCACAGAGTGTCCTGCATAAACATTTCAATCTCCAAGTGAAGATAACGAGGTTCGCGTGAAAGTCGTATAATCGAAAATGTTTTCGTCCAAGAAACGATGGCATAACTTAAAATGCATGATATGATAGGCGTAGCATATACATGCGCCACGTAATATCAGGTGTGATCGTCCACGGAGATGGCAATCCGAGCACTTATGGCCATATCCTATCGCGGTCGATCTATCACGAGAATGAACTGGAATATATGCACAAGCGAAGTCATTGCTCTGAATAAAGACGATGAATAAAACGAAAGTGTACTGGATAGTATGAATATTTAATCCTTAAACAACGTTCGCGTAAAATACATTTATATTTAAAACACGTTTGTCAAACGGAACTATTTATATTGCCCAAGTAAATCAATTTTGCAATTTCTGCAAATGTCGGAGTTTTCATATTAATCTATTCGATTATGAATGTTTATTATGAATGTTTATTATATATAAAAAATTGTAAGAGAAGGCAGTTGTCATTACTACATTGTAATAATAAACTAGTTTATTATTAATAGATCAAATGTGTCAGCTGGCGATGTCAGTTGGCGATAGCAAATCGAGACATTTGAGACACTTTGTCGTTCGTGACAAGTAGCTATGATCAAATCACTTATCAACGGGATTAGAGTCCGTGATGTCTCCCTCTGTCTTCCTCTTTGTTATCGGCTCTAATAGCTCGCATCATTTCCCGAGACTTTAATCGACGCGAATGATCACATTACGTTTATTCTGACACGGCGCAATTTACGCTAATCTTTATCTTCGAATTACACTTTTGATTGAATCGCTAGAAAGCAAGCTTTCACAAGTATTCATCACATCGATATCGAATAGATGTTTCAATCTATAAAATCGTCACAAAAGTACTTTCAATGATTGTAATGCATTTTATGTACTCCGTAATTGACGCAATATCGACGATAAGCGGTGATAAGGTAATATTTCTGTAACGCGGCAAAGAAATTGATCATCCAGAGTATTAAAATATTGCATACGTAACGTGGCGACAACGCAATATCACATAATATTCCTAATATAAAAACATGAAAAAAAAAAGATTTTGCTAAAATATCTAAAAATTTAACTAGATACAGATCTGAAAATAATTTTGTTGGATCATTAAGATAATTATGTAGAACACTCAAGTTGGTTGTTAGAATGTCAAAATTTTTTGCAGCATTGCTCGTCATTTGAATGTCTTACATAATTATTTTAATCCAACCAAATTACTAACTAAATTTTTAGACACTTCAGCAAAATTGTTTTTTCCATGTACAAAATTTATATAAAAGTCTTTACACACTGTTAGATATGCAATAACAATGATACTCCTAACTAAAAGTGTGCGTTAAATTATCAAATAATTAAATATTTTATTTAGATGAGATTTTTTTACACACAAAGAATTTAAAATATGTAGTTTAGTAATTTGTAGATTTAGTTTACATGATGACAATGAACAAACCATTCATATTCATATTTAATGTAATTTTAACGTAATTTTACAAAAAATCACTAGTCATTCGTAAAGAGTCAAAGAAAAGCGCTTCATCGTTAGGGCTTCTAGCGTCTCATGAAGTCCCTTTCACTTTTTTTTTCGCGAAGCCCCAACGAGCGAGAGTTCGTGTCCGCGAAGGTGACAAATGTCATCCTTCCGCAACGCGAGGGTGAGTAACTCTATCCTCCGATAAATAGCGTCGCGTCAATAAAGGGTTGGCGTCTCGTCGTTCGTAATGCAATATTTCTTCCATTATACATGCGCATGTGTGCAAAGTGCATATAAGGTTTTACACGAGGAGGAAATTGAAGAGAGGATCGCGTGCGGAGCCGTCGCGATCACAGAGGTGAACTTAAATGTTGTCGTTCGAGAAGTCGTTTGTCGCTTTCCGCTCCGGCGATCGCTCGCGGATGTCGCTTGAAACATCGTTAAACGTGACCGCGCATGCGATTACGTTTTGATCCGAGATTTTCTAAATTAACGAGAACGATTATAATAATCTTTCTTCTATTGAAATCGAGATTGACACGCTTAAATTTACTTATCTTTATATATCTAGATAGAGATATCTTTATTTATTTAAAAGCATCAAAATGTTTATCCTTGGAAAATAATGTTAATTCTAATGTTAATTCTTGGAAAAAAATTTCCTGAAAATTTTTCCCAAAGATTTTTCTGATAATTTCTTACAAATTTTCAAGCAAAATAAATTTTCGAAGAATCGGTTTTGATAAAAATTCTTTGAATGATAAAATTTTTTGAGAACTTCGAATTTTGCACATAAAAAAATGTTTTAGCTAAAACATAATGAATATTGCAAAAAGTTTTGACATTTTAGCAATCAGCTTGAGTAATCTACATAATTATTATATTTTGATAGTCTAATAAAATTATTTTCAGATCTGTATCTAGCTAAATTTTTAGATACATTAGCAAAACCGTTCCCTCCATACAAATCTTCTTAAATATTCTGAATAATCTAAGCGATAATATCCCCAATTTTTATTAATTCTCTTTAGTGATAATTTATATACACCAAAGCATTGTAAATAATTTTTTTACTAATTAATTAAATTAATCAAACTTATAATCATGTTAATTTAGAGAATAAAGGTAGACGTAAGATAAAAGATAGTTGGAGGATCGAAAAGTGTGCGGTTCAACTCACACGATAATCAGCGACGCGGCTCATTACCCTCGTTAGAGAAGGGCTCGTTAAGCAGCCTAATAGTTGATTGATAATTACATGAATTAGATCCTTCCCCGTTTAAGGCATCCTCTCCAATGAAATTGACATTGGTTCCCTGTTTGCTTTTTGCTCATCGTCCTAAACGATGTGAATTGCCGAATTAATTGCACTAATGCTTTGTCGACGTCGCAAGGCTTTTTCCGACCACACACGCAACGATCACACCCGACCACGCTTCTCCCAGTTGCCACATACAATAACGAAATAATCTTTTTTCCAGAATTAGGACACGAAATTAATTAGTCCACAATTGCGCTAAATCCTTATATGAATTAAAATGATTATTTAATTCTAAAATAACAGTAGCGGCTCTATTCTTGACTTTTATCTCGACTCGTTAATGACTTTATATAGGTCGAAGTTTATATAAGGTCTAAATCATCCTGAATACTCTGCATTCTGAAACAGGAAGAAATTCTTGCCGCGTCACGGTAATTTGAAGCCAAGAATTTAATGCAAAACCCACTTGAAAACTTAGGAGTCGGCGAGAGATCTTCTTCTACTTTGAAATTGAGATCGATCACATGTTACTTAACATTATGTGACGGAACAGATCTCGCGGTTAGCAATTTTTCAAGTATTCCCCCGTACGCGTCGAACAGGTTACAAAGAAGCTCCGTGATCGGAATATCAGGGATCACTCTGTTTATCATTCGAGGAACAAAGCCGCCACTGTATCGAACTTCCATAGAGAAAGCATTGTAACGAGAGCGGCTCGATTGCACAGGAGCACGCACCAATGCTCATCCCTCTTGACCGATAGCCATCGGTCGCGATCGAGATGGTATCGCATTCGTTCGTAACAAGTATCACTCGAGCTTGAACGCAGGTGCACGCGCAAGAACGTAATTTGTTGTTATTGAGAGAAATCAGTATTCAGACGCGCACTTCGAGATCTCATTGCTCGTTCGCGCTGTGATCTCTGATCCGCGCGTATTAAATTCTCTTGTAAAATTGAATTCCTGGTTGCTATTTTATGACGCAGCTTTCTTAGAAATCTCAGTAATATCTTTTTTTCAAAACATCGCATTTGATTATCGTTCGTACAATTTTTTGATACTCGATATATTTGTAGCTAAGTTAAAATACAGATTCTTGCAAGTTAAAATTTGGTTGGATTGCTTTATGTATACAAATAGAAGTTTATTATTTCTTTTTTTGATAATCTAGTGTCTAATTTGTCAATCTTAATTTTCCACTCTGTCATTAATAATCTCGCGATCTAACTGTACAATACACATCTTGCACAAAACAGAGAATACGCTTGACGGTGCGATACCGCGGAATTCCCATTCAGAACGTACTAAGCCATTAACCCGGTATAAAGTCTCGTCGTCTAATCTTGCACGCTGATCAGAGAGCCGCAATTAATTCAACACTCGGCACGAAGTCGCTATTAACCTGGCTCGCGAGTCGTGAATTCCGCGACACACTCGTGGTTTTTCGTCGCGGAACGAATGCAAAACGGTAAATATCGAGATTTTTCGGGATTAATACACAAATGGGGGGGAGAGGGGATAAAGATCTCCATATTTTTGAAAGAGAATGCGCACGCTTACCTAGCACCGAAAAAAAAATCATGACGGTAATTAAGCGCGGAGCGGTGACATCCGCATAATTACCTTCGCTCGTGCGCAGGATAACACGTCAATTACGTTGGACGAGGGCGTTGACCAGAACTTTAACGAAGCTCAATTGCATAAATCTTTCGGCCGGCACGTTCTCTACGTTCGCAAAGATTCTCCTAGAGGAACTAACTCACGGTGTGTTGCCACAGGGTCAATGGACACCCACGAGAAGCTGCTCTCGTCAATTAGTACTGGAGAATCTGTAGTCAATTATGCGCCACGTCGGTGGATTAACCCGTCCGCGCGCGCATTGAAACGTGTAATTTATCATAACCGCGATATTAGATTCAGCCACGAATTTCTCCTCGGCCTCGAAAAGGAGAAAAACACTGCAAATCAGACATTTATTAGCTGTGACGTTTTAATTACAAAGCATTGTGGTAACTTGATATTTCGTAATTTTTTTCATAAAAAAACATCGTTATCTCTAATTATTAGTACAGTTTTAAATTATAGCAAAATGCTCTGCAATGAGAAGAGTCGCTCGAGAATTCATCGGTCGATCGATTCTCGCACGGATAATTATTAAAAAAGGTTGAGAATCGAGCCAGAGATTGCCATCCTTCTCGCGGCGTGTACATGTTTGATAAGGCACGGTGTAGTTTGATAAGTCACGCTTTCTAAATCTCGCTGCTACTGATCCCTCTTTACTAGCTTCTCTCGATACATCTCTTAACTAATGATAGCGCAGACTTAATTTTGTCGCTTTAATCATGAAGAGATAGTAAGTTAAAAAAATATTAAAATTTCTAGAAAATTCAAACTTTTCTATATTACGTTTCTGGGTTTCATGACTATACACTGAGAAAATGATGAGAACACAGATTTAGAGTGTCATAATGTAAGTAAACGTAAAATGTATGTAGAAACAGTCAAAGGGACTCTTGCATATTCTTTTATCGATAGAAGCTCGTAGAATAAAAAAATCTAGAAGAAGTATCTCTTTCTTTCTCATTACTATCTGCAACCGCAAATGCTGCCTTGTATTCGCTTCGTTATCAGCATCCTTAGAAGGAAATGGCATTTCCTGAGAGACGTATCCTGATAATGTTTATCGCGATAAAGATATATAGCTCATCAAAATAAAGGAACATCGAGATATCGATCATTAATTTACAAATAAATGTACTTGTTGCGACACGTTAGCTCCACAAATGACAGTCGGCAGAAGAGAGATATACGTTTAAGCTATGTTTAAGCCATTCGCGATCCATCCTGTAGACGTCTTACTACTTGCAATGTCAATGTATCGTTAGCGGGGCGCAGCATCTCGCTGGGGACGACCGGCTAGATGTAAATCGATCAGACCTGTCACGATTGGCGGAACAACCGCACGTTCCGCTAGCCTCGCGTTTCCACGAGCTTATAAATAATCGGTTTAAGTGCGCCCAACTGTAAATTGCCGCCTCGCCTTGCGCTCGGGAACAACACCTGCATCTTGCCCACGATCCGCAACGTCCATTCTACGGCTCTCGTGCAATTAACAAAGCTTAACCAAGGCTCTAAATCTTACGCAACCGAGAGAGAGATAGGAGGGAGGCAACGCGATGCACGTTAAGAAATCTTTACTGCCATTTCGGTACACGTACCTTGGAGAACCTTCAATCCTTCGCTACTATAATTATCTGGATGGTACAATTGTTGCGAACTTAATTAAAATTTGACAAATAATTAAATAGTAGAGAAATGATGTTACAATTGTAACAAAATGTAGGAAATATCGAGTCTATCGTTTGTCTCAATAACTAAGTAGAAAATAATACCCATAAAATTGAAACTATTATTTTACACGATACGCGGAAGTAACACCGTTAAATCTGTCTGACCAGTCATATGTCGGATGCACCTACCCTAACGCAAGCTATCGATTGATTCTCTTTCTCTCGGCATTCCTCTCGTTCGCGAATATCGCGATGAAATTTCAAATTTATGAAAAATTAGCCGCGGCAAAATAAGTACTCTCATTTAAAAGAAGGACAAAAGATGAGAAAATAATTCAGCGCGCAGTTCAACCGGAAGTGTCGCCCATGGGAAGTCCGCAGTGCGGTACGCTCTGCCTTTCCCTCTCTCTCTCTCTCTTTCTCTCTTTTTCTTTTTTCTACATGTATTGTCATTATTACCTTTTCTTCCCATATCCGACATTGTCGAGCTCGACGTGCCTATACGCCGCGTAGGTGGCCATAGCAATCTCCTAGGACCTAACCCGACCTAGGACAGTTTCACGAAAAAAGGTGCCTCTGAGCGACCCCCAAATAGTCAACCCTTCTCCCGTTAGAAGTTTATCCTTCTTCCAGGGTACGGATGAAAACGTAAGCGTAAAGTGCGAGTTCGCGAACGGACGAATCTCTTCGCCTTCAAACTTCTTCCGCGGCTCAGATGATCGCGATCTCTGACGGTGTTTGCTGGAACGACGTGTTTGCTCGCGATGTCGATACCGCGAGATCGGGCGAGAAACTGACGGTCGAACGAGAATCCAGCCAGTATATAACGCCTCCTCCACCGGTGCCTCGTGCCCGTCTCTCTCCCTCTCCTTCTTCCTGTCTCTTTTTCTCTCTTTCCCTTCTCTCCCTTCCCAACGGGAGCTCTCGCGACTCGCCACTTCCACCGCGAGTACCCCGGCAGTGCTGTATGCACTTCCACCCCCGTTCGCGGACCAGGAGACGACGACGCCGACGCCGAGCATCGTGCATTCACCTCAATCAATACGCTCGGCGAACCAGGGAGAGGAGAGGAACAGGAGAGAGAGAGAGAGAGAGAGAGAGAGAGAGAGAGAGAGAGAGAGAGAGAGAGAGAGAGAGGAGGGAAGGATGAGGAGAGGATCCACCGACGCATAGGCATCGTTCGTTGCACATGCATGCTGCACGTGCGGACACGCGGAGAGTAATGAGCGGGGACCGGAAGGCCCAGAAGGGCGCGGAGCAACGGACGAAGGGTGGAAACATTTTTTGACGGTACTTTTACTTTGATTGCACACGAGAAATTGAGATCCATTTCCTTTTTTCTATTTTGGAGATAAATAGTTTATGGTACATCTATAGATTCGATGGGGCGAAAGAAGTGGGAGATAAGCGGAGAAGAGCAAAAAGATATTACGAAAAGCGAGCCGAGATGTACTCACATTTCAAGGATATTCGAAAGTTCAATTTCTTTATCTGTACTATAGTTTCGAATTTTATATTTTATATTTCCAATTACATTTTAGTTTCGCTGATAATCTCATGAATGATTGTGAAAGTTCAATGGTCAAAACGATGTTTTTTTTTATAAGCGACATGAGTTATCGAATTTTTAATTATTTAGTTTGTCGCGCAAGCAACGCAATATGACAATAAAAGATTAATGGGGAAACTTTTGACATTTTTTAGCGTTTATCATAAAATATACTGTTGAATTGTATTTATCGAAATTACCACAGCCAACATTCAAACAAGGCGTTACGGAAATGTAATAAATGCCGCCTTTCGTATGATTCTGCGATTCATGGTCAACAAAACATAAAGTCGGCAAACAGCAAATTGTGTTTCGTAGGCTTGGTGCGTGCATTCTCGAGGCGTTTCTCGAAGCGAGTATGACCCGAAGATCGTCGCGACGTACACAACTGTTATAATGGTAGATAAGCGCCGATGTCGTGTGTCGCGTTGTACGCGATTGAAAATTTAATACGCAAGTACAGAACGGAGCAATGACTCCGTAAGAAATAATACCATCCACGCTTAGTAGCGCATATCGATTTATTCTATCATTGGACCTCCTAAACACGAATAGATTCAAATATAGTGTAACCGTATCGTTTCAGTAATCTTTTAATTTAATAAGATTTTTTTTCCTAAAAAATTGCCAAGTAAATTTAAAAAAGTATCAACAAAGATTTAATATATGATGCATAAATAAAAGATGTTAAAAAATTATGGCAAGTATATCCTTAAGTCTTAACAGATGTATCTGATTAGCAATTAAACAAATTATGTTATTAATAATTATAAATGTTCACCGCAAGAATAAAAGTTTGCACAATTAATCGCCATTGTTACTCGCTATCTGCATCTATCTCATAGAAAATATTGTATTTCCGCGAGATATTATCCAACGGGCAGATATAATTACATATTGCAACTTTATAGCGCGTGGGCGGCGAGTAAAAAAAAGTCACGTATCTCTACGCCCGCATCCGCGGGCCTTCACAGCCATAGTCGAGAATTCTCGTTTTCTCAAGTAGGAAGAGACACGCGACGTGTGAGATGTTCGTTATTTTATTGTTCTCACATGTAATTGCATCTCCGTAGCTGCGTTTACGTTTAACAAACTTTCTAGGCTAAAACTTCTGGAAAGCTGATTTACGCGAAAGAAATAAACTGCGAACGATGAAACACGAGCCACGGGGCTTCTGTCAGTCTGTTTTTCGAGGGTTTCGTCAGCTACACTAGCTTCGGGGAAAGAGGGTCGGATCCACGTGTCACGACGACGGGGCGCCCCCTTAGGGGATGTTTCTCTCGCGTCTCAAACGCTGTTTGCGTAATTGACCGATCAAATCGCCATGGTCCCTTTACGAATGATAGAGACATCGAAATTACCGAGAATTGAATGCCAACGCAAGTGGCGACGAACCGGCGATTCACCCCGTTTGGAAATTTCATCACGCTCCAATACGCGCGCGTCGCGATGTAATGGAACGAATTTTACGCGCGTGCGGGCCGAGTTACGCAAAATTATTCAAATCTCGATGCGTCGCGCGCAAATTTGCGCTCCCTACAGACAAGATTTTTGTACCATCGATGAAACACGGAGGATAACAAATTGGACGCAAAGATATTGCAAATGTCAATTGTGACATTTGTAACAAGTATATAAATATATAAATTCACAAAATTGTTCGATATTCAGCGAGTAATTGTTTCTATATATTAAGTAATTTTGCAATATAGAATTTTGTTTTAATTTTATTATTATACATTTTAACGCAAAATATTAATTTTATTCTTTTCAACAAACAACATATTATGCAATATATTACGTAATAATATATATTACATATAATGAATAATTGCTTGAAAGCAATACAAGATTCATACATGGAAAGAATGGTTTTGCTGAGAAATATAAAATTTTGTTGGATACAGATCTGAAAATAATTTTGTTGGAACTTTAAAAATAATGAGTTTTTGATACTAGGAGTATCAACGTTTCTTTCTCATTAAAAAATCAAGCGAATAAATTATCGTAAAAATAAAAAAATATAAAAATGATGAAAAATCAAATATTTCACATTGATACAAAGAACATAATCATTGAAAAGTTAAAGAATTTCAGAATCTTATCTTTTATATAAGAAATATAATATTAATATAAAAAATAAAAACGATCGATGACGAGCAGTTGATACTTCTAGTGTAATTTGTGTGAATTAATTTTACAGAAAAGATAAAGATCGTTATTCCTTAGCTAATGCTGCTAATAATAATTGCTGTTTAGAAAATAAAAATTGAACAGGAAACATGGAAATATCGCGGTTGTAAAAGTTATTTTTTTAATGTCAAAAACATAAAGGCTTCGTTCAAAAATTTCCTCATTAACGCAACCGATGCACCGTGCGATAACACGCGAAACCCGTTTCGTTCGCGGCACACGTGCACTAACTGCACTGCGCCCATTATCGTTTCTATGCTTCTTAGAGTAAGTTTAACATCGGACTTTATGTTGCCGGTCTGTACAATGTTAGAAGAATACCGGAGTATTTCCAGTACACACAGTGTTCCAAAAATACCCATGCAATTTTAACCGCGGATGGAAAATATCGACAATCGTTTCAATATTAATAATTTTATCCCTGCAAATGATGAAAAATCACATTAAAAATGTAAGAACGGATCTATATTTTAGTTTTCAATGAATTACTTTAATGGCATTTTAACTTGACAAGATATTTTAGCTTGAATATTTTTTAGCAAATAATAATCTTTGAAACATCTTTAAAAAATTTCATCCCGAGTAATCATTTAGCTATATATTTCACGTCACCCTATACGAGTGCATATATTGTACTATACCTATTCAGAGAATCTATGCTGAATCTTTGATATCTGGACAAGTATTGACGAGAGTAATAAAGAATTGATGTATCCCGAACAGTGGTTTTGTCGGCGGATTTTGAAAGCCACAGTTCCGTGCAGATTCGTAGATTCAACATGTTTCTTTCATTGAACGGACACGACCTATTTACTTACAAAAAATCCGTTAATTGTATAGCTGAGAGCTCTTCAGATCATTGAGATCTTCTGTTTTCTTTTTTTAATTCATAAATCGAGAAAGTTACTCCTTTAATATATTTCAAAAGGAAAATATTTAATAAACTGTCCTCGGGACGACGAAGAAGCGTCCACTAGCAAAGAAGCCAATGATAATCGTACGAATTCGAGCTGGTATTTTGTCTGAAACGTCAGATTGCGCGTTCCCGGTACGCACTGAGCATTTGCGTGGCCAACCTTATTTCCGCCGGACGATAAAGAATACCGAGACCGAGAGAGTCTCGTTGAATCCGGAGCCGTAGATCTTAATGTAACATACACGGACATAGTCTCCCCCTTGAAACAGCGTTTCCTGTGCCTCTGAGAGCGGAAGTTTTCGTAAACGTATCGCCGGAGAACTCGCTCCTTCTGTCTAACAAACTATCAGGTGATTTACTTAAAACTAACAAGTACCTGATCATTTCCGTTAGTCGAAAGGCACTTAGGCGCGTTAAATTCTCCCTGCAATTTTTACGTAATCGAAGTAATTGCGATAAGAATAACCGTAGATCTGCAGCTTCCGCATGTTCAAGATGTTGCTATTATCTTAATGTTGATCTTTAAAGAAATAAAATTTACATTAATTTTTCTGAAATGTCAGTATCTAGTATACTTAGACATTTAAATAGACGAACCAAGATATGATAGATTTCAAATAGTTCCTTAATTATAATCCATTTTCATTATCAAATTAAGTGCGTCTAAAACATTGGCGAGAAGCTAATTATAGGAAGTGCATTCACTAGCCCCTTAGGTTCACGACAAAAGTATAGTACTTCCTGGAGGAGAGAGATCTCGGGACATTGTGAAAATTACACAAGTAAATATTCATTCGATAATTAAAGCCTTGTGTCCACAATGTTAGAAATCACTTCGAGATCTCGGAGAAAGAATTGCATTGGTCAATTGAGGAATTGTTTAAGTGTGATTTGTTAATTCTTTCTCCGTCCGAGATGTCGGAGCGATTTCTAACAATGGACACAAGATTTTACTCACGATGAACGATAACATTGATGACAAAAGTATAGTACTTCCGCAAAATAAGATACAAATTTTATCCTAAAACTCTGACGATAGCTAATATCCATAAAAAAATTTCAAACAGGCAAAGATACAAAAACTGAATTAACAGATTACTAAATAAATAAATCAGCGAAGCCTCGGCAGTTGCCTCTCTTTCTGTAAAGATAACAAAATTTTCCTAATTCCAATTTGTCCAGAAATATTCGATTAAATTCCTCCGCTCGCTTCTCCCGCGGAACGGCAAACGACACACGGCTACACCCGATTTCCGTTTCAAAGCGAATGCGCGGAGCGAAGCATTGAGCGGCGCAGACACGAGCGAGAATGAGCGCATCGCGGCAAAAGGAATGCAAGAGCCTAAGGAAACTAAAATACAGCGGGCTAACATTAGACGAACGGCGTTAGGCATCCGCAATATTTTATTTTTACGATTATGCTGCATCCTCCTTCCCTCTCTCTCTCTCTCTCTTTCTCTCTCTCTCTCTCTCTCTCTCTCCCCCCCCGCGACCGTAAGAAAAACGATGTTTGATACATGTCGAAATATTGTTGGCCCCGAAAAAGAAACAGACCACAGAGAAGGAAATTCGCGCGGCTGTGAAAGAATAAATCTCGCGAGCGGGTCAAAAACATTTCGTAGGAATATAAGGAGTAATTAATTTAGCTACCTAATTAACTCGCGCAAATAAACTTATTAGCTTACGTAGCGAATCTATCCTGGAAAGATAATGGCATACCAAGATATAATGAGACGTAATTGCTTATATACATTTGACTAAATACGTAAATATGTTAATATTATACATAATATTGTTTATAAAGCGTAACGATCGTTACAGATACTATATTTCGTGTCTAGTTAATTAAAAAAAAAAATCAGGGTGACAACAGAAGGCAATACACAACAGTTCACTGATGTTATTATGTTATAATAAATCTTCTCTATATTATCTCAAGTTTTGTGGCTCTAATTTTAGAAAAAAATGTAGGTAATTCAATCAAATTTAATGTGGATCTTCGAGCAAGTTACAAAAATTTTCTTGCTACCAGATGAATAAAATATATTGTTAGCTGTTAAAATTACAACATCAAGAAAAATATAAAATATCAATGATATTTTTTTATATAGTATATTATTACGGTAGATTTATATAGTAGATTATTTATGATACGTGAGATTTAGAAATTTAATTATTTTTATTCGAAGTATAATTCATTTTCATATTCTACTATGACCTACAAGTTTTGATTCAATATGACGTATTTTTTTCCATTATTGCAATTTTAATGGTCAGCTGTGTAAATCATTTCCTGAAATTTTGTAAAAAAATTCCCTGAGAATTCACAGATTTTGTAAATATTTTTCCTCAATATATTTAAAATTATTAAATTTATTTTATTAAATTATTAAATATTCAATTTTATTTAAAGTAAAAAAATTTTTTTAATTTTTAATGCAATCGAAATAAATTGGAATGTAAGCAACACAAACAAATTATATATTATAAATTAGTAAAAGATAAGGATTCCATATTTTTTTCTACAATTAGAGCCGTAAAACTTAAAATAACATAGAGAAGCTTTACTATAACATAAAATAACATCAGTAAACTTCTCTACTGTGTATTGTCCTCTGTTGTCACCCTGATTTTTTAATTAATTAGACATCACAGACATCACAGACACGCGCTTCGCGAGCGCTAGTCAGCTTTTTATATTTTACTTTTTACCATGCTTGTTTAAATGCTTGAATGATACGATTAATATTACTGTTGCTATCATATTATTAAATCCTCGACACACAAATGTCAAGATATGCTCGCGAAATAAGCTAGAGAAGTAATCGGCATTGCGGAATGGCAACAATATACCTCGATATATGAAAGTAATCGATTTAACATGCCTTTTTAAGAAGTGAAAATTTGCAAGACACACAAGAATGTACGCGGATGTGATACTCATTACTAAGGATTGTCGACATTTTGCATTATCAAAAAAGCAAGCATGATTAAAGAAACAATGCTTTCAGAAAAAAGCATAATTTAGTATAATATTTAAAAGTGAAATTCTGAAATTTTTGTTGGGTACCAATAAAATTCTATAAATGATTTTCAAGAATAAGAAAGAAATCTCCTGACAATTCCAAGTTTTCCCGGATAGTAAGCGCCCTGTGATAAATAAGCCAATAAGCCAGCGAATAAAAAAGCCCAAGGACGTCGAATCCTCGAACAGTAACGATCTATAAGCGTCGTTGTTCTAAGAGACCACCGGGAAGAATCGGCCTTCGTGATGCTTCAGTGGAGCGAATGAACATTAGGCAATCGAATCCGCCCGTAAATTGCGTCGCGGAGTGAGCAACGATCTTGCGTCAATGTCGATCGACGGAAGAGGAATCATCCAATTTTGCAACGGACGATTAATAGCCGATCGACGACGACGCCGACGCCGATGCCGAACGGTCGATGGCGCCGACACTCTTCGTGCGATCGGATCGCGAGAACGTTCCTCGGTGTCGTATCGTCTATAAGCAGATAAGCGGAACGCCAACGAGTTCCGCATGAATCCTCGCAATAGCAAAGCGTTTCTACGCGTGTCATGGTAAAGATCGACGAGAAGGAGGCTCGAATGACAAAGATTTTTTTAATAAGATCGATAATACGCACGAATACATTACTATTCATAAATTTTCGGAATCCTTAAAAATAAAACATCCTTACGTAATTATTTTATTTTAACATATTATAATTTGATCTTTTTAATTACAAAATAACAAAAACAATCTATCACCGTTTTGATATGTTGAGGGAAACTTGCAACTTTTTCATCAAAACTCTCCCTAGATGCTAAGCGAATATAAAAGCAAAAGAGGGATTTTTTTATGAAAAAAAATTATAAGTTTTCCAAGTGATACATCAAGCTGTGATATTTTTGTTATTTTATAGAAAAATCAAATTATTGTAGTTATTATTGCTAAATTAAAAAAAAAATTACGCATCAATGTATTTATTTACTTTTAAAAGTGTCCGAGAACTTTTTTGAACGCTAGTCTAAATAAACTTGCATTAAATAGAATAATAAAAATCAATTATCATTAAAGTAATGATTGCAACTGTCATAATGATATTACTTAATTCTTTAAAATGTAATAAACAAATTTATAAAATTATTTATATAAAATATTTCTTGTAAAAGACAACACAGAAAACATAATTTTAATTTTTCTTGATCGGTTCTTAATTTATCTTAAATAGACTACTATACAAAATTAATTTATCACTTAAGATTGCGATTAAGAGAACAGAATAATCGTAGTAAACTTTTGAAAACGCGTTTTGTGTTATCCTCAATGAGCTCATATTATTAATACACAATAATAAATCATCATTTGAATTGTTCGACTTTTGATCGCTAAGACATGTCGCATGCTTCATTCGCATAATCTTGTCAAGTGACTATGATTTATGTTTTCGTAACTCTCTGGAAAAATAGTGACCGATCTTGCGTGTTAAGAATACTCATTAATCTTCTATCGAATCGCGATCCGATCGTGACGAACGTCTCGCAAGAGCGATATACCACGTACATCCAGCTGGAATTTCGTTTTATTTCCAGATATTTATTCTGAATAAATAAGAATAAAAATACATGCGACATTTAAAACACCAAGACACAATTTGTTGATCAATAAAAAACTTATAAACAAAATAGAATGTAGGTCCATGAGCCTTTACGCGAAAGAAAAAGGAAAAAGAACAACATTGACATTTCGTAGTAACTTGTAAATTTTTCACAATTTTGCATTCATATTGATATCACAACTACAATTATTAATCACAATTATTAGCACAGCTATTTAACAGCAATTATATGTTCAATATTTTTATTGACCTTTCATTCACATCTAGCATTGTTAATACGTCGTTTACGTCAAACAATTTGCTTCCCGACTTTTTTACACAATATCGTTTTCTGTTTCATTATGTAAAACGCGAAACTTTCGTAAAAATAAAATTATTTATTATAACACACAATATCTTTCTTTCTCTCTCTCCTCATTTTATATATAGATTTATATATATTTCAGATAAGTAAATATTAAAATATTTATGTATAATTCAAAGTGTAAAAATATGTTCAGGATGGAATGATAATTTAAAAGAGAGAGAGAGAAAGAGACGCCGGAAATGCTAAATAAATTGGAATATAAAATTTTTAACATTTCGTCGACAATTTATTTTTGAACATAGAATACATCTCGATTTCTCAAAAATCATTATGAATTATCGGTTTACGGAGGTGCCACTAATATATAGGCTGCAGCAGTTCGATAAATCTAAACGTCATGGCACCATTATCGCCTTCGCCGATTTAGCATGACGAGATGAAGCGCCATTGGTCGTGGCCACACGCGGAGATAACCCATTCCTGACTTTAACCCATCGTGTTCGGATGCCCCGAGACGAGCTTTAATTCACGCTGTTACGTTTAACCGGCTATTCGACCGGCTTTCACGGTATTCTCGGATGGTTCCGCGTTTCGGTACTCCGCGCGAATAAAAAAAGATTGAGACGTATAGTCTTGCGTTCACTTATTCCGATTCGATTCTCAGATGATATCCAGGAAACGCGCAGTGCGGTACGCCATATCGAATCCGCGGAAAATTAGTCGACGAACCTTACAGCCCGCGACCGCACACAAAGGTCGCGGAGAGTTAATTGAATTTCGTGCGATACAAACGCGAGAACTCTCTCTTGTACAGAAAGGCTCTAAACATGAGAGAGAATGCAATATTTTAGGAAAAAAAACATAGTATTCTATTTCATTGTTATAATGTCGAAAAGAAATTTTTTAAATCAATTATGCAAAATCTCTTTGAAGAAGAGATTCTAAACGGAAGAATGAAACAAGCATAAAGAATTCGATCTATCAGATAATTTTAATTTTAATCCGTTTTGTTCCGATTGGTTGAATTCTAATCTCTAATCCGCAATCCTCAATCTCTAATGCGTAGTATGACACAGGCTTGAAAGAAAACGCGGCTCAATCGGTTCTCCGCAACAATTTGCGAAGTAACGCGTGTACTTTTGTGCAGGGCTGGAATGATTTAAATCAATTGATTAAAATCAGTGATTTAAATCGCGAATTTGCTAAAAATTTTAGTTATTAATTTTCACTATGATTTAATTATGTCCAATACTGGCTGTGCTGTGCAGTAATTTTACAAGAGAAAGAAAAATATATGAATATGTATGGACATAGTTTGTATATAATTATATATTGGTGTTTCCGAGATTGCTACTGCGACTTCTTTGTTTCTTTTTTCGGTTCTTGTTTTTTGAAACTTAGAAATGCGTTAGGAAACGAAAAGACAGCTAAATTAGTTTTTATATTTAAGTGTATGCGCGCGTTTCATCTTCGTGAATAAAAATTATGTATACAAATTTAATTCGAATATGTTCATTAAAAAATAAAGTTTTATTTCATAAGAGCTATTGATAAAAATTAATTTAAAATGAACGGTTTTCACTTGACTATTTTGAATCCTATAGTGTTTGAAATCACTGATTATTTATAATAAATTAAAATTTAGTAAGCTTAGTAAAAAAAAACAACACGCTTATTATATTGTAATAAAATTTAATTATTTTCTTATTACTAAAAATAATTAATTCAAACAATAAATCTAATTTAAATAAAAAGAAATTGATTATTTAAATTTAAAAAATCCGATTTTTTAAATTTTTTTTTAATTCATGATTTTTTCCAGCCCCTTTCCCTGCTTTTGCACTACGTTTTTGCAATACGGATAATAAGCTTTCTTGTTAGGGCGCCGTGTACGGGATTTTACACGTGTAATCAGCACGTATACACTACGTCCATTCTCTTAACGGTTCCGCGATCTCGACGATGACTACCAATTCAAACGGAGAGCGAGGAATTTCCGGCCACCGTAAGAATCCGCGGCAATCGTCCAATTTCCATTATTGTTTCACTTTTTCGAGAATATACTTTTCACTTCTCCTCCTTATTCTCCCCGTATCTCGCTTATCTCGCGATGATCGATTCCGAAAGACCGTGAAAACGCGAATGCAAAAACATCCGCGTATGATAAGCGTAAGTGATTAACGGCGAATGTCCTTTCGGATTAATTGCATTTGCAGTCGACAGACAATTGCATTATTTAGTTATATTTCAATTACGTTATACTGAAAAAAAATGTTCTGATTATACGAACAAGACGTATTTAGTAGAATGTATTTTGATGAGACCAAACTGCAGAATTTCTGATTATTATGACTGGACTCGATATTTTGTGGCTAGAATGTTTGAGACATCAAACTATATATAAGGATTTGATTAGTATTTTCGGATTGGATCTAAAATTTCTGTTTACATTTACCAGAGAGGAGAGAGAGAGAGGAATAGTAAAAACGTTTTACTTATTAAAAAGTTTTGATAACTTAACTAAATAAATTATCAAGAAATTCTATATATGATCTAAAGAGATACTTAATGATATATTTAAGAGGATGCTTAAGAGGATGAAATAACGGAATTATCGACATTACAGATTCGAATTTTCTTCGAATTGAAAACTCTTACAAGTTTAAAGTGCATACACGAATAAATCGCAAGATACTCATAAGCTTAAGAGCGAGAAAGAAAGAAGAGAAAACAAAAAAAAATTAAAAAATTATATATCATATAATATAATGTACACTGTTAGAAAATTTGTGTTAAATTTAACACATTTCACGTGTTCCAAACAGTTCACACAAATCATTATGTTAATTTGACACAAAATGAATATGTTAGAAAGTAACACAAACATTTTGTAAAAATTAATACAAAAAATGTAACATTTTGACACAATTTGGAAACATATTTCTTCAGTAAAATTATCATTTATAACATGTTAAATTAACACGTATATTCATCTTCGATTCATTTATTTTAGAATTTATGTTTTCAAATTACATTGTTTTTATGTTATTTGTTTACTTATAAATTACATTATTTTTACACTAAAAAATGTTAAATATCAATTTAACATAAAATATTCAAATAACATAATCATATTATGTTAAATTAACACGAATTAACACTCGTTAAAAATTCAACACAAAAATTTTAACAAGGACCACTTTTAACACAAATATAAAATGTTTTTTACTGTGTGTACTTTAAACTTGTAAAAGGGTTTTTAAGTTTGTAAAGCAGGGCTGGAAAAAATCATGATTTAAAAAAAAATCAAAAAAATCGGATTTTTTTTATTTAAATAGGATTTTTTAATTTAAATCAGTTTTTTAAATTTAAATTAGATTTTTATTGTTCGAGTTAATTACTTTTAGTAGTAAAAAAATAATTAAATTTTATTATAAATAATAAATGTGGTTTTTTTTTTACTAAGCTTACTAAACTTTAATTTAATTATTGTAAATAATCAGTGATTTCAAACTATAGGATTCAAAATAGTCAAGTGAAATTTGTTAATTTTAAATTAATTTTTACAAATAACTCTTATGAATAAAATAAAACTTATTTTTTAATGAATATATTTGAATACTTAAATTTGTATACACAATTTTTTATTCACGAAAATGAACACTTAAATATAAAAACTAACTTAGCTGTCTTTTCGTTTTCTAACGCATTTCTAAGTTTCAAAAAACAAGAACCGAAAAAAGAAAGTCGCAGTACGTAGCAATCTCAAAAATACCAATATGTAGTTACATACAAAATATGTCCATACATGTTCATATATTTTTTTTTCTTTTGTAAAATTACTGCACAACATAGCCAGTATTGGGCATAATTAAATCATAACGAAAATTAACAATTAAAATTTTAATCAAATTCGCGATTTAAATCACTGATTTTAATCAATTGATTTAAATCATTCCAGCCTTGCTGTAAAGCCAATTTGAAAAAATCCTAATGTGTAATTTCGATAATTCTCATCACTTCAGCATTCATTTAACAAGAAGAAATTACGCTTATCTGGTAATTTCTTCGATTCATTCAATTTTTAACAAACGCATTGATTGAATCTATTTCCAATTTATGCAACAGATTTTTTTTCTAATGTAGTTTGTAAATATATATAATATTCTTGTTCAATCTTTTCCTCTTCAAGATCTTTTAATTTCTCTCTATAATGGTAATTATGACGTTAAAAGCGAGAAATCGTGATGTGACCATTTACCCACGGTGATATATTATTGATTACATTTTTTAGTTTCTCAACAAAAAAAATGTACTATCTACAATTACCTCTTATATTCGAGATTGCCGAGTGACTACCACTTCCTTGATTTCGGCAGCACATCGATCAAACATTTTCTAAAGATTCCATAACTGCGCGCGTGTATGTGATCGGCAATTAAAAAATATTTTCCATTTATCACGCACGCGTTGCTGCATCGATGAAGACGCTATGGCTATCCATCGCGTTTAGATCACGCTCGTAAGAGAGTCGGAATAGAGAAAAGACCATCTTGCGTTCACGCGTCCAGCGATTTTCCCTCGTTGAATAAAGCGCCGATCCGCGCGAAAGACAGGACAAAACGCTCCAATGGCAGCCTTGAAGTTGAACGCGGAAGACAATGAGACACGGTCTTCGATGCAGTAACATCCGGCTATGTTTCGCGACGCGTTATTGTTCCCCCTCCGGCCAAAGGGCAGATAAAGGTGAGTTACGTGAACGACGGAGAATAACATTGATTTCGCTTAACCCCTCGTTAGAGACGACGTTTCCGGTACTCGCGTCCGTCTTTGTGATGACCACGGCGCGACGCACAGGAAATTACGAAAATGGCAAGTTATCGATCGCGAAATGTCACGCCGGCGAATCTCTCTCCTCTCTCCCCTTCCTCTCTCTCTCCGCAATGGATAATTACTGTTTTTCGATCTGAATACCTATATCTCTATATGCTATATTTCCTATAAACGCTAAAAATTCTCACATAGACGTAAGCATAAAGATTCAATGTGCATAAAGTGTTTTAATAAATTTTCATATTTATTTATGTTAATAAAATTTTATGTTTCATGTCTTATAAAATTAATCTGGAAACATTATAACGGTCTTAAGATCGTTTATAATACAACAAAGTTAACACTTTAAACATCGGCTATTTTGTTGGAAACTTTGCCTAAAGTAAAAATTGCGCCGCAATATTTACGAGTTTTGTAGAAACATACATTCTTAATAACTCAAATAAAATAACTTGTAGAACACAAAATTTGTATTCAAAAAGAGATATATATTTTTTTCTGCAAACATGTAAAAACGCATTTAGATGGGCCCGGCGCTTTATCGCCAGTCCACATATTACACCTTAAAGCGGATCCGGCGCTGTTAACAATAATGTTAACAATAGATTAAAAACGTATAATACAAAACTATACAAAACTGCTTTGGTCCAGATGTTAGCGCAGAAGGGATGAGAGCGCAGTTCAGGAAATTACGCAGAATTAAGATTATATTAATCTTCTCCTTAATTGTTCGATTTACGCAGAATTATTTATTGATTGGTATTGCGCATGATAGTGATGTAGTACGTTCAGCATCCAATTTGCAAAGAAAAATACGAAAAAATTCCGTTTCAATGCCTCGTAATACATCTAATTACGCAAGAAATAATTTGGTAACAACAAAGCTTGAAAATAAACATTGCTTGCGACGCATCAAAAAGCGAACGATATTTATTGGTGTTTTTTTTTTTTTTTTTTTTTCGTCAAGTTAAAACTGTCGCGTTTTCTTATTTGAAATCGATATCTCGACAGACGCCGCATGCTGGAAATACTGTTGCTCGTTATGTTAGTTAAATCTTTTTTCTCAATTTAAAAAAAATTATGATATTATATATAAGTCAAAATATACTTAATAAATTCTCGTTATTCGACGTTTAAATTCTATTATTAAATGTCTCAAAACTAATAAAGCTTATTTTAACAAATACTTAATTGAAGCTTCAAAAGATTTAGTCACACTTGACTATTATGTCGTCAATATTTGACGCATAAAAAATTGCAAGGATTTCATTCATTTGTAAGGAATTTAAGGTTTTATTTAAGAATGATTAAAAATGATTTTACTCAATATTTAAGAAATTAATAAAACAATATAAATTATATTACGAAATTAAAAAAATAAAAGTATTCAATAATATACTAGATTTAGCTCAATGCCGAAATCAGCTTAGCAGTTAAAGATCTCGATGAAAAATACTAAGGTTTCCAAATATGGTACTCTCAAATTTTCATTCAGACAAGTTGTCCGCGCGGAAAAGTGATTTTCTCGAAAATTAATGCAAATCTTAGGTCAGACGTTCCGCATTTCGCTGGTATAAGATTCATCGTGGATAATTGATTTCGCAAATTGAATCGGCGGCAGCTTTATGAAGGAAAGTATACCGTTAAAGCCGATTAGGAGAAACGGGTTAATCGAACGTATAAAATCGCGCGCGTTCGGTCGGCCGAGACAAGAAAAATATCGACGGAGAAAGAAGAAGTCGCGGAGTCCAAGTGGAATTCAGCCGATGCAATTAGTATCGGCGCGAGAAAGGCGCGTGTAAGAAACACGTGCGAGGTTCCTTGCGTCACGAATCACCGCGTTAATAAATCGCCGCGCGATGAAAAATGAAAAGGATAAAAAAGAATGAAATGGAAACGTCGAAGCGGCCGGCAGCCGCAATTGTGTTATTAATTTTTTTTCAGATACACAACAGGGGGCGAGAGAGTCGCCTGACGACTTAATAGCCGGCTTATTGTAAACGCATCGATAATGCGCGTTCATTAGTAGTGAACAAGTAACATTACAGGTTGAACTGTTATAATTTCAATTTTTTCATTGTAATAATAGATAGTGTGTGCGAAATTCTTTAACTGATTTAAGATAAACGTCGCCTTTATAAATGTTGGGATAATTCACTGACTATATAGGTTCATAATTAGAGATATTTATTTTGAATGAAGTGCGATTTCACATAGTTCTTTGTAGACAATACAATGTTATAACGCTGTCGACCATGCGTACACTCTACTCTAAACTTTATATCAGCTATAGAGATTGCGAATCCTCTCTACTGTCGTCACGTTTTGTTTTCGGGGTTGATTCACTGTGGCTGTTAGAACCTCTGATGAACGGTCCCCCGCACGGAAAGAACGATTATGCTGAAGGATGTAAAATTTGCTGAATATAGATCTGAAAATAATTTTGTTGGACTATCAAAATAATCTTGTTAAAAACCTTAAAACGATGAGCATTGCTGCAAAAATTTTTAATATTCTAGCAACTAGTTTAAGCGTTCAAAAAAATTATTTTGATAATTTAACAAAATTACTTTTTTGATCTATATTCAGCTAAAATTTTAAATTTTTCTACAAAACTTTTCTTTCTGTACAGGGGAATGTTTTGATCGAAGAGGTCGAAGTTTTGTTGAGCCGATGAGAGAAAAATATTGTGGCGCGTTGTGCAGAATTGAACCTCCGGAGTGTAAGCTGTCGCACTAACTATTGTGTTATAGCCACTGATTGATTTAATTATTTATGCAAATTGTATAGCAGATTCATCAACGGTGAAAATGTGGAGACCGTAGTCCCACACAGCAATTAGGGCGCAGCAATCGCAGGAACTAAAATAACTAGTACGCGCTATTCAAATATGAAAACTAACTAAACAATGAGTTAAATTTAAATAAGTTTAATTACGAAGCAATAAATATGTCTAAATATCATTAAGGTTTCAGTTCCAACTAATTAAGAATTTTATCACGAATTATTTTATTTCATTTTGTACAAATTTTAAAATTTTTATTCGTAAGTTGGTTATACAGAATTCAGAGAAAACTGAGAAAACGTAATTCCTGATGAAATGTAACACCTTTTCGCCGATACTTGGTACTTGATTTAGGCGCGAGTGAAAGGGCACACTTGAATTTTCTGAGGATGATCAGGGAGCCTTTCTCTGGCCGATAATTCAAGCATGGTTTTTCAATGTTGCAGTGAATAGGATTTGATGGAGCCGAGTTTGGGATTCGACGTATCTCTATTGCGGCAGATTCATCATCTATCGGGAAATCGCGGTCGTATATTCCTTTCATTCGCACGCGGCCTATTGTGCCTAGAAAGTAATCCGTGGAACGGTGAAAAGGTGAAAATGGATATGAACCTCACGCTCGGCTAGGCACAAGAAAACCAGCACGAAATTCAAAACCGACGCGCGAGGGCATTCCGCTATCATTGATCGGCGCACAGAAAGATGATTAGAAAGAAATCTCGTATTGCGCGCGCGCACATAATGATGCTAAGCACTCTTGCAGTGAATGGCAACTTATAAAATTGTCGAATCGATTTACATCACTAACTTATTTTTAACGACACGTGCATACACTAAGAAAA
This sequence comes from Cephalotes varians, assembly GCA_037157785.1. Lineage (NCBI taxonomy): Eukaryota > Metazoa > Arthropoda > Insecta > Hymenoptera > Formicidae > Cephalotes > Cephalotes varians. Next base: position 61,700 of record JANQDE010000236.1, on the reverse strand, counting down.
ATGTTCTTATATTAACGAGTACATGATGGAATGTATTTTGGTGACCTCAGAAAATGATACAAGTGACTTCTATTTAGTGACAGCATTCAGTCTTTGTTACTCTTTGATACCAAGAACAGAATGACATTTGCGTCGACTTGTGTCATCAAATAGAAGGTACTCAAAAAATCTCTCTCATGATTGGACTTAATATTTTATAGCTAGAATGCTTGATAGACTTCTTATAACTACACTGAGAAAAATGGTTTGATGATTGGTATCAACAAGACGTCTAGAAAACATTTTGATAAAATCAAGCAGAACTTCTAATCATCATGATAAGACTTGAAATATTTTGTAATTAAAACATTTAATAAACTTAATGTAAGTATTAACTATAAGGTTAATATTTTCCAATTAAATCTATAAAACTTTTAGTTATATTGGCATGTTTACTGCGAGCAATACGTGGTATTGCCGCTACATGAACGCTATTCTTGTAAGTAAAAACCCACAGGATAGCATAAAGAGTACAGCATTATGAAAACTTTTACCCATATTCTAATAACACGGTTCCTTGAATGCGAGTTTCCTAAAACTGTGTTTCGAAGACGAAAGTAAACAAAAGATATATTTTGTGACAGTACAGTTTTTAGTTCTGTACGAAAATTAATTTAGGAACCTGATAATTCCTAGAAGTCATATTAACCTCTATTAAGCTAGACCCCCCACCATCAAAAATCATATTCGCACTAGTTCAAAAATTTAGTGCTAATTAGGTGCTAATTTAGTACCCTAGTCCGAATTTTGGTGCTCGAACCGTTTAGCAGGAATTCGCTTAAAAAATGGGGGGATCCAGCTTAATGGCAAGCTGGACCCCCCATACAAAAAAAGATATATATCGTAGTCGCATAAAAAAAACAAGTACACCAGGATTTCGAGCGCGCCGCGAAAACGCGCGCGACGCGCTCGAAAATTCGTTGCCCCGTCGTCAAAGAATTTAGTATTCGAGAGATTATGGTCTTAAAATGATCCTCAGACATCGTACTGTCGAAATATACCAACATCCGATTTTAGTGCTCGCTATAGTATTCGCGCGTTTTCGATATCAATTAATTATTTTCAGTTTGTTATAGCGAGCATTAAAATCGGATATTGGTATATTTCGACAGTACGATGTCTGAGGATCATTTTAAGATCATAATCTCTCGAATACCAAATTCTTTGACGACGGGGCAACGGATTTTCGAGCGCGCCGCGCGCGTTTTCGATATTAATTAATTATTTTCAATTTGTTGTAGCGAGCACTAAAATCGGATATTGGCATATTTCAACAGTACGATGTCTGAGGATCATTTTGGTACCATAAACATACGAGCATCATATTCTTTAGCAATCCGACAACGGAACTTAATACTCGGCAATAACGGAATAATTTAGTTATTGTTACAATTAAAAACAGATTTGAATCTTGATATCTTTCGTTAATGTATTTAGTTTAGATTATTTTAACTCAAAATACATGCGAACAACAAACTTTTAATTTTTTAAATAATAAATATTTTTTTAAATAATTAATATTTTTAATTTTTTTTGCCTTATCTTTGAGCACCAAATTAGCACTAAAATCCTGGTGTACTTATTTCTTTTATGCGACTACGATATATATCTTTTTTTGTATGGAGGGGGTCCAGCTTGCCATTAAGCTGGACCCTCCCATTTTTTAAGCGAATTCCTGCTAAACGGTTCGAGCACCAAAATTCGGACTAGGGTACTAAATTAGCACCTAATTAGCACTAAATTTTTGAACTAATGCGAATATGATTTTTGATGGTGGGGGGTCCAGCTTAATAGAGGTGTCATATTCAGATGCTAAGATGTAACAATAGCACCTAAATATTATCAAAAACACCAAATTTTGTGTCTCCCATAGTGAAGTTATGTGCACGTTAGCTAATTGTTAAAACGATTAGCTCGATTATCAAAAAATTCTGATATTATATTTAACAGGAAAAAATCAATTAAACTCATCTCAATTTCTGAAGAGGAAATAAGAATTCTGATTTATCCATTTTCGAACAGATATATCTACTAATTGAATCTATCAAATTTAATCAATTAATAAAACCAGATTTCTTTTTTTAGAATGCTTAAATATAAAGATTTGATTGATTATTATTTTAATTAGATCTATAAAACTTCAAGTTATATTCATTAATGATGTTTCTTTTGCTAAAAAGTTATGCTGATCTAAATTGAGTATCGTTATCAAGAAATTCCGATATACTTAAAAGAATTAATCAAGCTAGTAATTTCTAAAAAAATTTTGATTCATTCATCTTCTAACATATTAGTTGAAATTTTATTGAATCTAGATTTCCAATTCATGCAACCAGATTTTTTCCAGTGTATTTTGTGCATGTATCTTTCTTAATGTTAACAATGTTAGGTCGTAAAAAATTGTATGTTAAAACATTCGATTCTCAATAGCAATGTTGCAGACTATGTTCCACAAAAAATCCGGATAATCTTTTAATTATCAATTTGATTTTTTTCGGTATTTAATATTAAATTTAAAATTTATAAAATAAATTTAATATTAAAGTCAGAATTTACATCCGGCAAGTATTCGCCAATTATCGCAACGCGACGAATATCTTTGGTTTTTTCGACAAGTGCAGTGGACCATACGGTGTACATCTCAGTAGTTGCATCGCGTGTTGTACGTTATTAAGTGTAATTTCGAGGTGTTAGCCTGGATGGTAGATATACAAGATAAGTACTTGCCCGCGTTATATGAGTGTCCTACTCTGGTATCATCCGTTTCACGGATCATACACGACGGATTGATTTGTAACGCATTGACATTAGTAAAAGAGAAAATAGTCTCGATGTATTCGTATCGCTCGGATTATGAATATAGAAAAGGCCATGATTTATCGATTTACAAATAAACAATCGATATTTTGCTTTCATTGGATTTTATGACACACGCATACACATATCAATTTTTTAATTATAAAAATTATAATATAAAAAATTATATATATAAATAAAATAATTATATAATATATATATTGTTATCTATAATATACACAAATATATATAAAATATTGCGCGCGCATACATACTGCCGACCAAAAGTTTGAGGCCATTAATTGAAAGTTGTCTACTATATCTAACATCACTCTTATGCATTATAATCTCATCATCTTATTTTACTATTATTTTGTAATGGAATTAAGTTCACTGGAATATTTTTAAATTTTACATATGATCTTATCAGCAATATATAAAGAGAGAAAGTAGGAGAAGAGAATAATCAGAAAGAATAAAATATTCTTTAAAAAATTATAAAAATATATATACCTGATAATATATCATATAAACATTGCGGAATATCAGCTGTGATGAAATGTATGTGACAATGTAAGTCTGTTGCAATTTTTATTTCTCAGCATTTTGCATGGACAATCGAGCGCGATAAATAGCGCCTTGAGGCAAACGGGAAATTAATGAGCGTCGTGGGGTTCTACCGGCAAATCATTAATTTATCAGTGCAATAGGAAACAGTCGTAGTTTTTGCGGACGCAGAGTCTTTTACGCCATTCTAAACATGGAGTCTTACACTTTTTCATCGTCGAACAAATGATAGACTCGTCGACCGCGTTTCAGTCGATGAACAGTTTTGCGTTGTTCACGCCACAGTCGATACTCTTCTTTTTCCTTTTGAAATCGACATTATTCCGACCAATAAAAAAATTCACAGACCGAACTTGACCGCATCGGTTATCTTCCTCCATTTACCGTACAAATAACCACTGCACTTGGCAAAACAGAAATGATTCCGTTACTAAGAAGATCTGTGTATCAAACGCAATTTTTGTAATACAAAGGTCTTCGCTTGCATTAAAGTGGTGTCCACACGGAGAAAATTTTTCATTATATTTTAAATTTGCAAAATTTGTTACAAATTTTAACATGTTTGATGAGATAAGCTTGGGACAACTTGGCAACCCATAAAGGGTGCTTTCCATTTGATGACACAAGTCGACATAAGTAGTATAAGTAGTTTTTCTGTCTCTGTTACTTATTGAAAGGCTAAAAAAGATGGAACGATATTTGTGTTGATTTGTCACTAAATGAAGAGCATCCATTATCGATGACGCGATAGTAATTTTTGAAATATAAAAATTTTATAAACTACATAATAAAAATCACTAAGCATAAATCGTTTTGGGGCAAAATATTTACAATAAAATTTACACACACAAAAAGTTACTGCAGTAAGAATCTGTATGTATATAGTAGCTAAATTTTAAAGTTGTAAATACAATACAGTTGTAAATACAATTAAAAACTTTAGCAGCGCAGCCAATTTTATATAATTAGTTATAAGCATTATATTTACTTTCGTCTTCCAATCTTGACAATTCGCCCTCAAAAAATCATTTCACCAAAATATAGTTAAAAAATCCCACAATGCTGCGTCCCCTATTCTATCCTGTGGTTTTTACTTACGAGAAGTAGAATTTTGCCGCGTCCACCTAGTGGCAATGCTGTGTACTCGCGGGTAAGCGATTTTATTGAAAAATTTATTTTAAGTGTAATTCATATGTTGCATGATTATAAGCGAAAATGATAAGTGAAAATTATAAGCGATTAATCAAATTGAAGTTATCATGCTGTATTGTAAAATTTATTAAAATTTATTATTAAGATATTTTATGTGTTTATCAGTAATTGACTCTACTCTATTTAAAACAATCATAAATATATGTGTGTCATCATAAATATGTTTATAACATATTTTAAAATTACTGAAATTTTACTATATATTTTAGTAAATAATATAGTAAAATTAATCACTATATTTTACATTTTATTTTATATTTTTTATATTATATTTTATTTATATATTTTATTTTATACATTTTATTTTATATTTTATCTTATACTTTACTAATAAATATTAAATAAAAAAATAGAAAGTCTCAGAGATCAGAGAGATATAGATAATAGATAATAAAAGCAAAGACAATAGTAATAGATAATTAAAAAATTAGAGAAAATCACACAAAATTCTTCGAAATATTATATTATCCTACATAACTATGATTTTCAAGATAAATTTTAAGAGAAAATTCTCTCTGTGCAGAGAGCTATTAGTTATATTTGAAAATAAACGGTGCAGAGGCAATTGTACTTGACATTAGAGACAATTTGCTGACTAATTAAAAAATTGTAGAGATTCTTTAGCTTTTCGCATCTATTCTAAATATAATAGAATAAAATACAAGTATAACTCGTATCTACGTAAACTCATCGAGAGTGAACATACAAGGGTCATCCCGTGATGCACGTCTTCTCGATTTACGCTTGCACAACCGAAACTTTCTCGTTCTTAATCGGCGTATCAAGCGAGACGGGATCTCTAAGCCGTCCAAATCCATGATCGATGAATAAAGGGTATTGATTGAAGCCGAACGTGACAAGGAAGGATGATCCGACTAATGCCGTGGTATTCGAAATTAATTTAAAAATGCAGGGCTGAATCAAGATATTTAAGAATGCACAATTACAGAGCTCCTATCCTTTTCATCTCATCAGCTTTAGTCAATCTTATTTTAATTATCTAATTCTTTTTTTTCTGGAAATCAAATTTAAAAAACGAATTGAAATCGCTTAGGATCGATTGACATTGCCCAACGCGACAGAAAATAATCTAAGTTTAAAAATATACGAGTTACAAAAATGACATCAATATTAAGATGTATTGACATATCGCTTCAAGTAGCAAGACTTTTTAATCAAAATCTAATATAAATTTAATACTTTTAATGTTTTTATATCTCCAACTGTTGGCATCACTTCGATGCGGCCCTGAGAACTTGTGAGAACATAGTTGAGAACATAGGTGAGAACATGGTTTGATCTTAAAGGCGAGATGCAGCCGACGGAACAAAACAAAAGCCCGTTTAAATCTGAATCGTTACATCTCCGGCTCTCGAAGGTGAAACGCGCGGAGATGAAGAAAATAATGATCGGTCCATATTCAGCCATGTGCGCGCGCGAGGATTACCGCGGGCGTGCGATTAATGCGGGCGATTTTTCTCAGAAATCACACGTTTATCTCGTAAACTTTCTAACCGCGAAAGTGTGCTTCTTGTATACAACGTCTATCGTATCGAAGAGGATAATTAAAATCTCGACGACATCCTATATTCAAATACAAGTCGCGCTGGCAACAGCTGCACAAATTTCTAACTGCAAAAGAGTAAAACTCTCATAAGAACTTTTAGGGCGCATGTCAATGAAGCAAGAATTCCATTGTAAACACAATCGTTCACCAAGACAATTATTTATGTTGTGAGAGACATTTTATTTCGTATTCGCATAGTTGAAAGTAACGTAAGTAACTGAAAGTAACTAACAATTTATAATACTTTATATCTTTTATATTTATTAAATTAATTTACACTAATTTAATTTTTATTAAAAATATTCTAATTTATATTATTTAATGCATTTAAATAGCTGTGTGTTAATTAAATATTTCATTAAACGATGTTTATAAAATAAAATTTCTTTTCGAATTTACGAGCTTCTCACAGTTGTACTCAACTTCTCGCGTTGCACGTGACACTGTGTTTCCACTCATCGTGGTCTTTCGTTATCTCGAAATAAACTTCATACCTCGACCTCGACCACCGATCGTCCTAACATTCTCATCGAAAAATAATCATGAAATGAATATATATTTAACGCAACGTATTCAGCCATTCGGTGTCGTCTTTATGGTGCTTTATCGGGAACATCATTAATGACTGCACACAGTTACATGATTTACGATTAAGAACAATTTATAAATGCGGATATTATCGCACTAAATTTTAATATACATACACTGAAAAATCTAATTACATCAACAAAACGTATGGTAGAATATATTTTGATGACCAAACAAAATTTCTCTGTAAATAACTGTTAACAGAGTTTCTCGGTTATCATAATTGGAACAAATAGAATCTCTGTTTATCGTGATTAAACTTGATATATAGCTAGAATACCGATAGACTTAAATATAGGAATTTAGTTAGTATTTTTGATGAGATTTATAAAACTTCTAATTATATTCATTAGACGTATTCCCTTTAAAAAGTTATGCTGACCTAATTAAATATATTTATCATTATCAAGAAAATCTGGTATATTTAAAAAAGGAATCTCGCTCATTTTCTAAAAGAATTTTAATTCATTCATTTTCCAACAAAAATTATATTGGTTGACTCTACTAGATTTCCAATTTATGCAGATTTTTATGCAGTGTACATGAAAAGAACGGTGTTGCTGAAATAAAAATTTAGATTTGAGATAATTCTGTTAGACCATCAGAATCATTCATAGATTCAAACTTGTTAGAATGTCAAAACTTTTTGTAACATTGCTCATCATGCTCGAGTTTTTTATATGATTATTTTAATGGTCCAACAAAATTATTTTCAAATCTATATCTCCTTACATATTTAAATATTTTAGCAATTTCATTTTTCCATGTGTTTAATGTATAATATATACTCGCATTATTCACGTTACGTACCACGCGTGTGAATTAAATCGAAAAAAATGAAGTTTCAGAGAATCTGAATGTCCTCTCAATGTTCTCTCGCAACCGAGATCGTACTAAGTAAAATATTTCAATATTGTGAAATAAAATAAATAAAATGTAAATAAGCTAAAGTTTCCTCCGTCTTTAAGATTCCTCTTTCATGAAGATTAATAATTTAAGATTAATGTCATTCGATGTTATCTGGAAGAAAGCCGTGACGATTAATTTCGCACTCGATGTGCGAAGTGTTACGACGTATCTCGGCGTTTCCGGTGACAGAAAGCGGCCTTATAACAGATTGGATTTTATTGGGAACAACGTATTTTCTGGAAATCATGACACTCGATTTTCATCAATTTCTGGAGCAAAATTAACTCTGGATCGACCCAAGGATTGGTGACTCTGAGCGGTTGCATTGCTTGCTTAGGGCAACTGCAGCAGAGACAAAATGAGAGTGAAAATCTCTTGGAATTTATGGCACTCTTATCTAACGGAGTCATGTTCCGAGAAGCAAAGATTTGACCAATCGTCTTGCAAACATAAAGTGAAATCGAAGAAATGAATAATTATATCACGCGATGGTTATCCGTACAATTGCAACACGATAATGAAGTGCGCAGGTAATCTAGCGTTCACTATCGTATATTGCCACATGGTTTATATTATAAAGTATTTATTAGTACTTTATATTATAAAATATAACTCTATATATAAACTATATATAAAATATAAAAGAAAATCAAAAAAAGATAGAAAAAAAATTGTTATAATTTATAGTATTAAAGAAATTCTTATCTCTATATAGATCATATATATATATATATACATATATGAAGTTAAAAGATAAAAATCAAACTGATATGAAAGATATTCCCTTAATTCAATTAGGAAAATAAAAGATTGAAGTAGACATCAAATAAAATAGATACCAAATAAAAAATCTCATTGAGCTAAAAACAAAAATATAATTTCTATTTTCTAGTGGAGAGAATCAATTCGTGATAACTTTCATTGCCAAAATCCAACCGGAAATACAAAAAAATCCAATTGGACCACCTAAATTTCCAATTTTTTATTGACATTTTGATATGGTTTCTTATTCACTAAAAAGTAAAAGTATATAAGCTTTTAAACCTTATACGCCGCAAAACTCCAATATTTTCATATTTTTTTAATTAAAAATTGTTTTTAATATAGAACCTTATAAATTTGGAACAGAAGATCGATGGAAAAACTAATATATTTGTATCGGTGAAACTTATATATTTGTTCAGTTCAACGAAATCTTTCATTTGGTATCTATTTCAACCCCTTATTTCTTTAGAATCCAGCCAATCAGAACGACACGAATTAAAATTAAAATTATCTGATAGGTCGAATTCTAATTTTTAATCCGCAATCCTGAATCTCCAATACATAGTGTGACACAGGTTTAATTGGATTAGGGGAACATATTCATTTGGCCCAATACTCATTTAGCCGGTTCTCTTTGTGAGAACTGCATTAAAATCATCTCTGATGGTTCACAACAAGATTACTCATGACGACTCAGCTGATAATCTTGCTGACGAAGGAAATCCGCAAATTCACGGATGTTTACTGTGGATTTGTATTCTTGGAACCAAATCTACTCTCAATTGTTAGAGCGAAATATTTATTGGGAGACATAATACTAGGATTATTCAAACCGTTTACTAGATAAAGAGATATCCTGGATGACAAATATCGTGGAATTTCTGATGCATTAGTTGCTAATCTATGTAATTAAGATTATCAGCGAGATGAGATAGTGTCCTGCAATCGCACATTGCGATTTGACTCTTGCTTTTATATGAAAACAATTTATTGTCTGTTAGCCTTACGAAAGCCTTTAAAAAAAAATCTTATAATTAATTTAAAAATCGATTTAAAAAATAATTCAATTCGGAGTGATCATTTCAATATTGAATACAGATGAACTTTGATGATCACGCATCAAAGAATTTTGCAGAAACTTGCGTGATGGGATTTTCTTCTGCTGATTTCTATAAGCTTGTCGGATAAACATTGCTCCAAGCTACGTGGTTGTATACAGCGTAACCAATAAAAAAAGAAGAAAAAAAGCAGATCATCGCGAGGTTTGAGAGAAGAAGTATGTCGGCAGCGCGATTTTCTCGCAAGAAGACGAAGGAATGAGCAATGAAGTATAACCGTTCGCGTTTCTTCATGTCTTCGGGAAACTATAAATTCCTGGGAGATTGCTAGGAACGGTTGTTAAACGAGCAGTATCGCATGTCAGAAAAGATGTTTATATTTATTTGAATAAGTCGCAATCGAGAAATAAAAGACTAACAAAAGTCGTATATAAACAAAAGTCATATATGTATGTATGTATGTATATATATACAATATATAATTTGAGAGTTTGAGATATTAATAAAAATAATTATAATAAAATTTCTTAAATTCTTATAAATAAAAATTATAAAAATGCATAATTTTTAAATATATATAAAATTT
>JANQDE010000236.1:21289-50698 GCA_037157785.1 Cephalotes varians | reverse complement strand
AAGATTCCGAATATGCAATAAAAAATAGGGGTTCCTATTTAAGATTTCAAACTCGCCCCCCCTCACCGCCCAGGGGGAGGGGTGGGGGGGCTGATTTTAACGTCATTGTATGTCCCCCTCGAAATGATGAAATTTTGATTCTTAACATTTTTTCGTAGTGTGCTTATTTTTTGAGATATTTGAATGTCTCAAGTTAAAAGCATCACCCTGTATATATATATATATATGAAACAAATATCGTATCATTAATAATGATTAACAATTTAGTTGTCACGCGATAATTTAATTGTTTATTACTATCATCGGAATCATATTCGGAATTATACTCGAATATCACCTGCATCGATGTGTACGTTTCTAGTGAACAGTTTACCTCCCACAGCACTGATGAATGAGATACAATATGGTTTATCATATCTGTAACTATACGACTCTAATGTCGCACTCTCTTCTCAAATGTCATTTATGATCGACTCATATTGCGGAAGAAAAGCGATTTCTAGAACTGCCTTTACTTTCCGACGATTCTAATGTTGCAACATTACGTTACAAACACTATAGAAAATAATAAATATACGTGCACTGTTAAATATTAAAGAACCACAAAAACAATTTCTTGAGTTAAATAATACATTTTGTTATTTGTAATTAACTGTCAAAATTGCGTGTGTGAAGTGTATCAAAATGTATTATTTTAATACAAAACATGTAATTCAAAAAATAATCACATCTAATTAACCCATTTTTGCGATTAAATTGTTTATAATTAGTTTCAAAATCATCAAACAATGTCATTAATTAAACAACATATGTATTTAGTAAATAAACTGAATTTGAGTCAAATTTAACATTTCTTGAATTAATAGATTGTATTTAAGTTACCAGCGATAAATTTCTTGAATTAAATTGCTTTAGTTAAATTAACATATTGAATAGGAAGAGTGACCTATAGGAATTATTAGATATAATTTAATCTATAAGAATGACTCAAATTGATATAATTTGACATTACGAATTTAACAGTGTAATATGTGTATACATTATGTGTAGCAAATACCTGAAATTATCAGTCGACAATTACTTGCCTTTATAAGCTAAATGAAGTTCACGAAACAATCTACTAAAAAAGCGGAAAAATTTAGTAAAAAATTGATTAACAAGTTCATCAGCTTCCTTATATGTACGATTGTGAGAGGTTTAATCAAAAATAAAACTGAGACGTGAAGCGTCATATACCATTGACGTTCGCGCCTAGATACACACGATCGGCCATAGTGCAACGGTATTCGGGCCTTAATGTCCCCGAACGAAAAGATTCTGTCAAAGCGACCACGTGGTACTGGTTTACTGTTAAGTAATTTATCCTGGAATGCGCAAACTTGGCGAAACACAACGAGAACGTCGCATGAAAATGGGTTTTCAGAACGTAATGTAGAAAGCGTCTGCGACTGCTTTTTTTTACGCGAAAAGGAACAGCCTGCTTTTGTCTGGTATTGCATGCGATGCGAACGATACTCTGTATTCAGTAGCGACATTAGCTGGCACGTGTAAATTTACGAGTCAAAATTTTATACATGCATATCACGAATAAGAAAAAAGAATCGGCAAAATTTAACTTACAAGTTATGAAAGAATAAATGAATTTTGTGTGTTCCAATCAAGATTTATAAAAACGTTTCCAATTGCTCGTTTAAAATGTCTCAAAAAAAGAGTTCCGTGATCGGAGTCTACAACTTCGCATTCGCTCGCCAGGATTGATTGATGGTGTGCAGAAATCATCGTACGAGGTACATGGTGCGTGCAACACGTGGAAAAGGGGGCGCCGCTACAGTTGTTCTGTCTCATTCCGCTCGATTAAACGCGAAGAAGTCCGCTCGGGTTACCGATGAAACGCACCCGGCCAAGCTTGGTAGGCCCGCTAGTAATTACAACGTTTCCCGTCATTACGACGCAGGTAAGCGAGACCGATTTTCATGCGACTTCCGCCGCGATCGGACGTGCAACGAGCTTGGGGCAATTCTTTGATCCGATCAGAAGGCGGGAAATCTTCATCGGTCTTTTATCGGCGAGCTGTTAATTTTCAGTATTATCATATCCTCAGCTCTCAACAATTGCCCAGAACTGCAGTGTAGAAAATTATAAGAAGTCGCTTGAAAATTAACATCTTTCAATCGAAATTAAGGATGTATTATACATATTTTTAAACAATGAAAAAACAATGAAAAAATTAGGAAAAAATTACAAATTATTCTAAATCGCATTTAAAAGCAATATAAAAAAATTTAATATCGGTTTAGAATTTGGATCAAAAATTTCAATAATAAGTATGGGCTTTAATGGAAATATAATTAAGAAATAATGACAGTCAATGAAAATCTCAATTCTTTTATATAAATACTTTAAGTACTCCAGATGATTTATATAAAGTTTCATTGCGATGCACAGATTGATAGTAATTAAATAAAATTCATTTCTTTGTATATTTACAGAACAACTAATCTCTGCATTGCAATAAAACTTTGCATAAATCATTTGACATATTTAAAGTATTTACAAAAAAATTGAAATTTTTATCATTTAAAATAATTTAATTTTTAATAACAATTAAAGTAAATTATAATAACAAATAAGTAATTATAAAAATAAAATAAATTATAAAAATGTGTTGTTAAATAAAAATATAATGTGTATTATATTCACAACTTTCACATGTATATATTTATTTAAAGTGTAAATATTAATATATCCTAAATTATTTTGCAAAATATATGCATGATAAGAGAAACTGAGGTCGATTGTTACAGGGCTGGCTGTCAAAAAACATATAACTTAATCGGTATATAGCAAGGCATATTCTCTTCTTTGGATTGCTGATATAATATTAATTTATGTAAAATAATTTGCTAAAAGCATCGTGTATATTACAACGACTTTTAAGAAAATGAAATTGATAGAATAAATTTTTCTTATCTTATAGTTTTATTTTTTATTAGTTTTTTAATTAATTTTATTATCAATCGCGATTTCTCTAATCGTAGAAAGCATGGCTTAAATAATTTTTACTGTAATTAGTTAATCATTATTGTAACAAAATTTGTGAATAAAATTTCTCTTACTAAAAACGATCATGTGGGATTGATGTCAAAATGAGTCGAAATTAATTGTCACAATAAGTGAGTTTTAATCTCTTTGAATCAACACGTCTTGAACAGTTACGTTTACGAATATATTTTATATAAATGTTTTTCATTTTTCGTATAATCAATCCTGAATATAGAGCTAATTGTCACAGTCTTTCATAGCTTTATTTAAAATTAAATAATTTATTTATATTGAATCGAGAGTAATACTTTTTTTTTATAATTTACTTAAGAGATACAGATGTATTATAACGTATATATAATGTTTAAAAATCTTACGTCCATTTGTTTCTTAAACTAGAACATTGCGAGCGCTTCTATGACAAAATATAAGTTTATATAGTTACAATCTTTATTTAATTAAATATAAAACAAAAAGAAAACAAATAAAAACAATATAAACATTTCTAATAGAAACATTTGATATATAATATCCCCCTTTAAATTACAATTTTTGAAAAAATATACCTGTTATGTGATATTATTTATTGCCATAGATGTATGTGTATTACACATATATCTATACATATGTAGAATACATATATATATATATTTTTTTTTATATTTATTATCGTATATACACTTATTTACTTAATATAACTGTTAATATTACACTTAAAATATAGTTAATATTCATAATTTATGTCTTTCAGCTTTGAATGACTTCCAGTTTTTTATACTTTGTTATTTACATTTTGCACTCGTTCAACTAAGTAAACATAAATAATAAAAATAAAATCCAACATTGCTCCTTATAAAGTTAATTACAACATAAAATCAAACATTAAAAATTAAATATTAAGTATTAAACATAACAAGATAAAGTCCCTTGTTTCAACAATATGTTTTAATCACTCTCTTCATAACTTCTGTCACGCTATTCGGATTGTTTCATTTCTTGCTTCTCCTTCTTTTCCTTCTCTTCTCCTCTCGCCTACTCTATTTTTTATTATTTTCAGCTTTTTTTTAAAAACCTTCGTATTTTCGTATTTTACTTTTTACCGTTCTCAAAATGTAGTATGTATCATGTTCTCTTCTTCTTTTCTGTTTATTCTGCTATATATCTTTTCTTCCTTTGCTCTTCAATATTGACTTTCTTTCATGTCATTTCGGCATCTTGTTATAAATTATTCTATTTTTTCTTTCTTCCTCGCAAATATATATAGTTAACTCTTTCGTCATTACGTCCTTATATCTTGATTGTCTTATATCTTGAATTGTATCTTGATTTTTCTATCTTCCTGCACCTTTCTTCCTTCTCTTTTTCTTCATTCTTTTTCATTATTTCCTTCATCTATTTTTTTTATTCCAATTTCATCTCCTCTTTTTGATTCTTCTTCATTTATCTCTAAATTTTTCATTTTTTTCTTTTTTTTTCTTCTCGTCTATTCTCTTTTTTTCATCTTCTTTATACATTCAATTACTAACTTCTTCTGCATTCCCTTTGCCGCTTATCGATTTTTTATAACAAAATATTAGGAATAGAGGTTGTAATTAAAACGTTTAATAAAAGTTATCTGAAACAATCTTCAAAGCGAAAAGAGAACTCTCGAAGTAGGAACAGAATCAATGTAAAAACAAATTTATTTTTATATTAAATAATACAATACTATTATTATTACACTACTAATTCTGCAATACACACAACTGTAAAAATACGTAATCTCCGCAATGATAGCCGTTCATAATAAGCACAGCAAGAGAACCAACCGGTATCACGGAAAAGCGACAATAATAAACTTCAATACATGCAAGTATTTAACACAGCCTTCTTTAGAAGTGAAATCAAAATTCAAACTACTCCGATCTCTTCTGCATCCTTAATGATTTAAATAATGATGAAATAAATCTGAGTGAAAGGCGTATCAAATAAAAAATAGATAAATATGTGATTAAAAATAGGGGATCCTATTTAGGATTTTTCTTGAAATCTTTATCTTGAAACCTTTATGATTCATTTCACATTAAAATAAATACATAAAAATTCTCTATTTTTATAGAATTATTTCATTTCAAGTAAAGATAATTATTACTATTATGAAATTTGTGAAACTGAGAGGCCTCTAGCCGGCGGTATTATACGTATTATCTTAGTTTCGCCGTAAAGTTTCATGGGATTCTGTAAGAACGGCATGACGGATTAGTTCCGATACGCTTGTGCAAGGCCAATTCTCTGCGGCTTTGTTTGTCGACGTATCGTCTCGATAAAAGAGGCTCATTCATCGCGCGTCTTCGCGAGTATCGGTATTAGAAAATCACTCGCGCGTATTCGTGGTGTATCGGATTTCTTATCGAGAGCAAAGTACTCTGCATTTCCCTTCGAAAAGAATTCTCTTCCCCGCTTCGATTTACTTCACTTTCCGGTGCGAGCTCTGGAATCTTTCACGCTCAAGATGTATCCGACTCAACACGTCTTTGGCGATGATTTTAGTTCGATGAAATTGTTTACAACAAAACACATCAAATTTGTGAATTTTTCTTTCAATGGTAATTAAAGAGTGCAAACTTTTTTCCATAAACAAGATTTAATATTATATCTAATTAACGATCTTTTTTCATTAAATAACACGTAAATTCTTTTTAAATACAACTTGATCTCAAGTAGATTTTATGTTAATGGAAATTTAAACTTAGATGACAGACGCGCGAAAGAAATAAACGTAGCATGTCTCACGATATCCTATTACATCTGCAACGTGCATACTAATATTCTCTCGCGCGACAAGTTTCGCTATATTATTACTAAGAGTATATTAAGTTGCTTTGTTATTTATGACGAAGGATTTACGAGTTAGATTAGAACCGGCGCGCCTCGATCGAAAAACTATGAAGGGGAAAGTCACAAGAAGATGGACGTGATTCCACGTCTGACCTGCCGCCTTCGAGTAACTTCGTCGAGAAATAAGACGCTGCGAAACGTCGTTTACGCCGATCGAGTTAGAAAGATCGATAATCACGTCCTGAGATCAAGAACGGAGCGGAGGGCACGACAAAAAATCTCAGTAACGCTCGATTGACTCGAGCATCTGTCCGGAGGAAAACAATATGAGAGGCTTGGATACAGCAAAAAGCTGTTCCCTAGGATGATGAAAAAACGGGATAGAAGTCGGAAACAACAAAATTCACTGGGACTCATTCAAGAATCAAGTTATGAAATCAAGCTTAAAATTAGACTTGTAATTTTTTAAGTTAAAACAAAAATGTAAAAATTTAACACAAGCGCCGGTTAGAACTGGATCTTACTGTTTAATAATATTTTCTGTGTGAACCTATACAATTTCCATTCTTCAAACTACGCAAAAATTCGAAAATGTGTATAAATTCACATAGAAAACATTATTAAGTATTAAAAGATTCAACTCTAACCAAATAAGGCATTTTTTCACTTATTTGTATTAAATTTTTTAATTTCTGTCTTAACTTAAAAATCATAAGTTTAATTTTAAATTTGATTTTTTTTAATTTTATAAATTTTATAATTTTTTAAATTTAATTGATTTTCTCTTATTTTATTCATATCAATTTTCATTTATTATTATAAAAATTTAATCTGTTATCGACAAATTGACTGGTAATTTGCAGAGCTCTTATTTTTGCTGCATAAGATAATCATGCCAGCCTTGAGTGCGTGTGTTTCATCTCTATCTTCATATTTAAACGTATAAAATGCAGACAGCCGGTTAGCCATGTTTGAGCACTAGATTCTTGACAATAAAATATCACGATCTCACCGTCACGTGTGCGATACGTGACCTGTACTGCGTACGCATTTACGGTACCAGTTCTTAATGATCAGTATGACCGTACTGTCTTATTAGAAAATCAGCGCACGAATCAGCTACTTGATGTATGTATTAACATATTTCCTGTTTATTAAATTCTTTTCTTTTCAATTATTTAAAATAAAATATCCAATTATTTAAATAAAATAAAAATCAAAATAAGTTTTGAGAGTTAAAATTAAAATTAAATTTACATTAAAAACACTTTTTCATATAAAATACACACGCGCGCGCACACGTACTTGAAAAATTTATGTGTTAAATTTAACACATTTCACAAGTTCCAAACGGTTCGCTTAAATTTTTCTAGTGTTAACACAAGATGAATATGTTAAAAGTAAAATATGCAAAAAGTAACTCAAAAAATGTAACACAATTGAACAGAATTTGGAAACAAATTAGAAATATACTGCATTATAAAATTAACATTTATGATATGTTAAATTAACAATTACATTTATTTCTTTTATTCATTTATCTTTATAATTTTAAAACTGCATTATTTGTATGTTATTTGTTCACTTATTCATTGTATTATTTTAACACTAAGAAATGTTAAATATCAATTTAACAAAATATTCAACTAACATAATCACATTATGTTAAATTTACATTCGGATATGTTAAAAATTCAATAGAAAAATTTTAACAAACAGTGAGTTTTAACACAAATATAAATTGTTTTTTGTAAAGTAAATCAAATTAAATAAATGTTCAACTGTTCTATATGAAATTTATGATTCTATCGAACAATTTTTGAGGTACACGGATCAGATAAATGTATTTATCACACACACACACACACACACACACGCACACGCGCACGCGCACGCGCACGCGCGCGCGCGCGCGCGCACACACACACACACACACACACACACACACACACACACATCTTGTATGTATACATATACTTATAAAACTTTAAGCAGAAACGCTGATCAATAATAATTGACAGTAAGAATAATTGCCAAATGTAGATTTAGTGATTAGATAATAAAGTATAAACTGCGAGAAATGCAGTAGAGCAACAACTGGTGACTCACAGATTGTTTTGCACACGTACGTATCTGATATTCCGAGTCAAAAATGTACTCACCTGAAACAGAAAAAAAGGAAGAGAGCGCATTAGTTTGGCGTGTACACATAAATTGGATTGCGAAAGTAAATGGCGATAATGGAGGCAATCAGAGCGTGCATTCATGTCGCCGCGAACTAACTCGAGAACAATAATGTTAACTCGCGGGAATAACAATTGTATCCATCGCGGATTTGATAATGAAAGTTATTTATTTTGTATTACCGATAGAAATTTACAGATGATAAAGATAAAAATTATAAAAGTTTACAGCAAAATGGAATTCAGAAAACAGTATAATTATGTGTCCAAAGTTTAAATTATTAATCATAAATTCAATTATTAATAATAAAATTTTAAGTAATAATAGTTAAATGTTATATATAATCCATTAATTAATTAGATTTTATTATAAACCGCAAATTATTCTTATGATATAATACATGATTATATCCTTTTTTTCTAGAGAAATCTTTTTGCAAAAGGTTTTTTGTTAATATAATAATAGTAGTAACAGTATAATAATAATAATAATAATAGTAACAGTATAATAATAATAATAGTAATAATAATAATAATAATAATAGTAATAATAATAATAATCTTTTCGATAATTTCATAAAAATTGTGAAATTATATTCAATTCTTTCTCACGATGCATAGTCAATTTGAGTTTTCAAGAGCAAATTACAGTAATGCGTTTTCGTCGCACCGGATGTCGCACTGCCGTTATAACCGGAAATCAAACGGACAGAAAAAAATAAGAGTAAAAGAGAATTGATGTTCTTTCATACATACAATTGGCTTTATAAATTGTTTAAATTCATGAACTGTATTATGGTATGAAATCTCGATAAGATCTGAAAGGCACAAACTTGATATTTTTAATTAGAATTGGCAATATATTGGAAATTTTAATTAGGATTGGCAATATGGCGTATTGATGCTAACATCGCATGTCAGCATATCCGCGCGTATTTCGCAATCGAATGAACGAGTCCGCATTCATTACATCACGAAGATACGTACTGGTGAATTATACTCACAATCGGTCGAAAATATGAAACATTTCTAATTATTGGTAAGTCGAATTGCTAAGTCTTTTTCGCTGCAATTAACATTTAATCTGCAGGCCGATTGCACGCACGTTTTTACGTAACGTGCGACTTTTTGCTCTTAAAAGAAATTTAATCATGTTTTACTAAAATATAGCACCTTCAATATACATTGGATTTAAATAATTCTTTCTTACTTTTGCTCACTTTTTACTAAAAAATCCGTATGTAAAAATCTGATAAAAAAATCATAACAGTTCTTAATAAAACTAAACGTATATTTTTACAATTTTTTATTACTTCATGAAAAAAATAAAGTTTTACGATAACATAAAAAGAATCCAATTAATTAACTAAAGCGCCAAACGGTCAAAGCTAGGTCTTCGTGCTGAAATTTCTTATGTGAATAAGAAATATCTCAGTTCAATTGCGCGCCGAATAAATTTTCGGTCTTGAAACACAGTCTTAAGATGAACAAGAATAGTAAATCACACTATTAAATTGATAATCAATTTAATAACAACGATGCTAATAAGCATCTCAATCCCTTATTCTCCCCGAATATTATAAAGAATTTGTTGCGAAAAATAACATCTCAAGCCAGTAAAAAAAAATTTCATATCTAAACAATATTTTATAAACCTTTTGAGTTAACTTTGACATTGTCAGACACTTCTGAGATATTATAGTGTAAATAATAAAACATTCGACATTAAAATTTTTTTATCATAATTTTGCGTTTTAATTAAAATTTTCATGAAATAGTACAATTTATAAGCAAACATACTTCATTTGATGCCAAGTATTTTGTACAAATTGATTACTCGAGAAAGAATCTTGTTTGCGCGTTCGACCGTAAAAAAATATTTACTTGTGCCATTTATAGTTAAATGCGTCTTATTAAAATTGTAGTTAAAAGAATTAAAGACCGGTTTATCTACTTCGAAATGCATACGCATTCGCGATTCGTAATCGAATATAAATTGCATGTATTGTAAACTCTCTCTCTCTCTCTCCCTCCCCTTCTTCCCCCCTTCTCTCTCGTTCTCTCTTGTGAATTCTTATAATAAATACGGGGTAAAATATAGCCACCGTATATATAGAGCTACGTGATTATCTATCTATACGATGCGGTATATCGTAATTTACTGGCGTTATTATTATACCCGACAAGTACGTGCTACACAGACATGTACATTATAACTTGTTCCCCACAGATACCCGCATGTCATCTCGAGAGAATTTTAGGAGGCGTAGTTACAGTTACAATAACTGCGTAGTGTCCTGCAACGTGGAACAACGATCAAAATGCCGAGATCGATACATTTTCCAACGCCAGTATCATCTAAATTTTACGCTAAGTTTTTTCATTCTACATTATGAAATTTAATCTGCAAAATTGCATAAAATTAAAAGTCAGAGAAGATTCAGCAAAATAGATCTGTCACGTATTACGAACGCAAAAAAAAAAGATTTTTAACTAGAAAAAATATGAATGTGGATTTAACATCATTCGTGTCTATATAATTTTCACCATGTTGATGTTTATATAAACCAATCAATGATGTTTGTATTTAACACCAACATGATGAGAATTATAAAATCAAATTGTGTTAAGTCCACACCGTTCACAATTATTTTTTTAACGTACAAAAAATCGCTAGAACTTTCGATGCGATTTAGTTGGAGCTTTCTTCGCAGTCGCGTCGCAGACGCGAAAGAATACAAACCGAGACGTTTTCTCGAGGCCTGAATACGTGCCAAAGGCGAGGCCATGAATGAAAGCATGAACCCACGGACACGCACGCACGCGTTCATCGGGTAGGGAACGTAACGTAATGTGCGTGAGAGCGATGCGCACGTGAAAATGTATCCAAACGCGAATCCTGAACGACCAAGCTCCGGTCGATATCGGTCCGATTGCGGCCAGATGAACGCCTTTCACATCAAGTATCAAGTCCTTTAGAAATGCTGCACAATGATGCACTATACTTACGCGTGATTTGCGTGCAGCGCGGTTTGACGAGCGCGCATACTCATTAGAGACCGCGAGTTTCTATCCCGGAACGTATTATTCTATTACGTTCGCGAATCGCGTCGTACGATCACCTGCGCCACCTGCATAGGAAACGATGAGAAATGCGATCTTAATACGGATCGATGAAACCCGGAATAAATCGCCACGAATTAATATGCTCGAGGAAATATTGAGATGTATCTGTTGCACGATGTTCGTTCAACGTCGGATATCGTGATCAATAATGCGAATAAAACACGAGAAAAATATCAATAAGGCTCATGTGATTGAGAACTATGTGAAAGAGATAATCAATATTCAAGTTGATTTAAAGGCGAATTTGAGAAGCCGATTATAAACAAATGTCCAGCAGATTTAAACTTTTTTTTTAGATCATGAATTAGACAAGATGATATAGATTATAGATTTTTTGTAGTTAAAAACAAATTCGCAAATAAAATTATTTTATCATATCACATTTTTTTAGAAAATTGGACTTAAAAGTGTTGAAAAGGGCATTTGGGTATTTTGAGCTAAAATAGCTAAAAAATGTGACGTGATAGGGCAATTTTATTTGCAGATTTGTTTTCAACGACAAAGATCTATAAAGATACCTATTGTATTGACTGCTTTGTGCAAAAAATTGTGTTAAAAGAAAAAGAAAAATCCATAACCAATAACTTCTTCGATGATTTTTAATTTTGAACAATAATGGTTCACTTATGCAATTTGAATAATTATCTATTATATGATTTCTAAAGTCATCAATGCAAGGTCAAAATTGTTGAATATAATTTGTTTAAACAATGTATAAAAAATTTTATTTGAATAAAAATTAATAGCATTAGATTCTATGGAAAAAATACATGTAAATACTGCATTGCATTATTTTTCCGCCATTGCATTATTTTTTCATTTGTTGTAAAAAATACAAAATTTAAAAAAATTCAACACGGATGGAGAGTTTCCTTTCTTTTAATTTATTTATAACTGTAACTTTTTGCACAAAGCAGCCACAATAAGCGACTCTTATAAATTTTTTGTGGTTGAAAACGAATTTACAAATAAAATTGCATTGTCATGTCACATTTTTTTATTTATTTTAGCTCAAAAAAGTATCCAAAAATGCCATTTTTGGCATCTTTTTGTTAAATATCAAAGAATAAATTTAAATCAGGTCCTAGAATTAAATAACATTTTGTTATTTTTAATTTTCATATATGTCAAAAAGTATTATTTTAATACAAAACATAGATAAAAAAATATAAATAATCAACTCATTTCTGAAATTGAAACTGCTTAGTTTCCAAAAAAATAAACTTCATACTAACGTATGCACTTAGTAATAATAAACTAAATTTGAGTTAAATTTAACAAATTTCTTGAGTTAAATTGTTTAAACTGTATTATTTTAATTAAATTAACAACATATTGAATAGGAGCGACCTGTAGGAATGATTAAAAATGACTCAAAAATGACTTGATTATAATTGGCATTATGAATTTAACAGTGTTTAAGTCCAATTTTCTGAAAAATAAAATATGATAGAACAATTTCATTTGCGGATTCGTTTTCAGAGAGAGAAAATCTATAAGAATCACCTTATTTGGTTCGGTCTAAAATTCATGTTGGATAGTGTTATTCATCGCACTTTCTAGTATTTCCTAATAATTAAAAAAAATTAAATATTAGATAAATATACTCTCAAAAGTTTAAAATACTATAATTTTTAAATAAAAACATTTTTTAATGTTATTATTTTATTGAAAATATCAAATTTTATTTTTGAATATATTATTGTAATAAAATTTATGATTGAAACAATATAAATATATAACTTTGTCTTACATTTACACACAATGTTAGATAAAGATAATCAAATTTTCTTTTCAAAATTTAGAGATGCTCCAAATTTTTGAGCGATTGTGTACTTTAGACGAAATTAAACGAAACTAAAATTTCATTTACATAAAAGCATAAAATTGATTTCAAATTTCCTCATTTTCCAAAAAAAACTTTCATGAAATTTTTACTAAACTTAGATCGGCCTTGTGAATACGGAGTAAAATATGTTTCTGACAACAGGAAATGCCATAATGTTAATAGAAGTAATAACGGAATAACGCATGTATGAATATAAGAACACCTAGAACAATCTCGATTATCGTTCCCGTGTGG
Source organism: Cephalotes varians (assembly GCA_037157785.1). Taxonomy (NCBI): domain Eukaryota; kingdom Metazoa; phylum Arthropoda; class Insecta; order Hymenoptera; family Formicidae; genus Cephalotes; species Cephalotes varians. The sequence goes on along the minus strand of JANQDE010000236.1, from coordinate 37,447 downwards.
AATCGGCAGAAGTCCAGGATTACGTAGGAACTCGCGAAAAACGCCACGCATGCCGAAGCGTGATTCCGGCCTCTTCCTTCGCCTTTCTTCGTCCAGCCGCACGCACACGCGTTTGCGTGATATTTATACATAATTAACGCGACGGATCGCGCATAGAAGTACTACACGCGAGTGTCAGAAACACAATAATCGCGCGCGAATTAAAACTACTGACATTTAAAAATTAATTTTTAAAAATTACAAAATTTCGGATAATCTTTAGCGTTAACAGTAAACGTTAACGTTAGCAGTAACAAGCAGAACATTACAGTGATCATTTTAATGAGCATCGTGCTGTAGAAGTAACGCAGACTACATTTATATACGTGACACGTACAATGAAGATAACGGGACGAGGAAGGCGGCGCTTTATTTAAATAATTATGGATTTTAATTAAACGTGAAGAGGATATGGAATCTCCTGAAGCATTGCATGTCCAAATTGTCTATTTTACGGTGGCAAATTCTTCATTATTAAAAAAATAGTTATAGAAAAAGAAAAAATCTTTTCTTAATTTTAACAAATTACTTCTATAAAAAGCATGTTAAATCGATATTCGAATGTATCGAAATCCTCTCGAAAGTCTCTAAGTTTACGGTGCCTTCCATTTAGTGACACAAGTGCCGTTCTATCTTTCTAGGCATTCAATAAGTAACAAAGACAGAATAATACTTGTGTCATCAAATGAAAAGCACCCATTGTTGTCGCTTTTCCCTCGCCGCACTTACTTCGTGAGCGGCTGTCATCAATATGTATATGTATATGTAAATATGTATAATAAAAAATATAAAGTTAAGTAGCGCGCGCAAAGCGCGCGTCTATGGTGTCTAATATAAATATAAAAAATTAATGGCAAATATTGACAATAACGGGGACAAGTGTTACGACATTGACCTTTTGATATATATTGACAAGGTCATGACTTTGAATAAAAAGATTTTAATCGTTGCTCGTTTAAAAAATTTATTAAGAAAAGAAATTGATCATATTAACAAAAGAAATTGATCCCACTATAGGCGCTCATACACAAAATATAGAACAGTTGTGTAGAACGTGAAATGAGTGGCAATACCATGCTATGGTACATACATTATGAAGCATATCTGGCCGAATTTATATTTAAAAAACATAATAGACGTGTGTACAGTTATAATTTATATTTTGAAGAAATATTAGATTTGAACTTCAATCTACATAAAAAGAATGAAAGAAGTATGAATTTTAAAACATAAACTGTTGTCTGCTATAATTTAAATTATATAAAAAAACTTTGTGTTTTTAATTAATTAAAGCAGAGAATATTTATTATCGGGAATTTATTGTATTAATGTTGGAGGATATAATTCTATAGTATATATATAGTGTGTATTATAGATTTTTTGTACTTATAGTAGACTTCGGAATATCGGTACGACAGATTTTCTAACTTCAATAGTCGTCAACTTTAATGATTAATAGGGAGTTTTTGCAATACCATTTTTCAGCTACGGTAAACGTTAAAGTCACGTGAGCGAATCGAAAGATCCAATCAATTTCATCTTTCGACTCGAACGTGACTTTAACGTTTACCCTATTTGAAAGATATAAACCGTGATATTTTCCAAACTTCTTTTATTAATAACTTTTTAATAAACAACGAGTGACGGCTGAAATCTTTTGGACTTTATTCCAGGTCATGACCTTGACAACATATATCAAGATCAATGTCGTAGCGCTTGCCTCTGTTATCAATATTTACCAAATTAATTTATAATTGAAGAGAGAGAGAGAGAGATTGATTGATTAATGATCTTTTATTTAGCTTTCTCAGCTATTTTCATATACATTTTAACTTACATAATTTACAATAGTAAAATATGTGTCTTTAGCCTTCTTTTCAAATCAAGCCTATCACAATTTTTTATTTCCGCTGGTTATAGGGCGTTATACATTTTTACTCTCTTGTAAAATAAACTTTTCTGCGCTTTTCTTTCTAAACTTTTCCCTTTGTTTTTCTAAATTGAAGTTTAATGTTACTCGCTTGTCTCATTTCACTTATGCATTCATTCCCTACTATCTGTAACCTATCCCTTAATTGAATCGGTAGCATCATTTAATATCTTAAAGATAAATATACATATATTATATCGTAATCTTTGTCTTACTGACATAATTACAATGTTTCTAGCATGTCTTCCACTTTGGTGTATCTATCACATTGAAGTATTATATCCTCATAGCTCTGTTTTGTACCTTCTGCAATTAGATTATCTGCGTCTCTCCCATGCTTATTAATAGCGTCGCGCAATACTCAAAGTGAGGAGCTATGATTATCTTATAAATAGTACATCTAGTACATATTGATATATAATTACCTACTCTATTTAAAAAACTTGTTTTCTTACCTATTTTCTTTAACATATAATCGCAGTGATCTTGAAATCGAAGTCTGTCGTCTATAATCATACTTAGATATTTCATAGTTTTTACACACTCTATCTCAATTCCATCCAGACATTTCAAAATAGTATTATCTTTCAGTTCTTTTCGAATACTTCTAACTATCATATATTTCGTTTAATGATGCGGCCAGACTATGCGCGATTCGTGGTGATTCGCGTCCTTTGATTTCGTCAAAAAAATAGCTCCGTTAGCGAACGAATATTAAATGACGAGTGCAAATTCGACGAGTGTATGTTCATTTGCATTGTTTGCAAATCTTATATGAATAGAAAATTGCAAGTTTTGAACTCACGAATCACGAATCGCACATAGTCTGGCCGCACCATTACGTGCATTCATTTTTAATTTATTTATATTCATCCAATGTTCGATTATATTATAAGTCATATTCAATTTTATCTCTAAATCCGTGCTACTTTCTCCACTTACGTATATAAGTGTGTCGTTTGCAAATATTTTGATATTGCACCCATTCTGGACAGGCTTCGATTATGTCATTTATATTTTTCTATCATAAATTTTATTGCAATATGTTCAACAATAAAAATTTATATTTTAAATAAAATAATTGTAAACATAATACTTGTAAAGAATCGTGTTTTTATCTAAAAATTGTAAAATATTTCATACTTTTGAAATGGGAAGTGTACATATCTCGAATGAAGCATCCCGCACAATACAAGAAAAAAATCCCCTATATAGTTATATTCAATTTTTATGTATTCAATGTATTAAATTTTTTTCTATCGCAACAAATAAGAAAATCTTCGTTTAATTGTTTTAAGTTGTTTTAAAAATCACATTTTTGTATGTCGTTGAAAAATTAACCTCAGTTTTTAAGAGAATAGTCTTCGGATCTTTGCAATATGATGACAAATGCGCAAATTGCGGTGACCGAGTTTGATCTATTGAGAAATCTGAAAACTGCAGCGCACAGTACATAAAAGCGTCGAGCTGTAATGTTTGTAATATGGCGGAGTATATTAAGATCGGCGTGATTTATGCATCGTAAATAATCGGCAAGCATGTACGCATGTACGTATGTAATTTTCGCGTGTTCCGGAATCGCAAGATTAATGTTACGACCCACAAGCACGGTGCATCGTCGTGGACATTATTTATGCTATTTGACGAATCATTAACGTGCAATGGTAATAAATTATCGAATCGCTGCCGCCGCCATCGTCATAAGGGATGCTCGTGATATTGCGGAGGCGAAAGCTCGTTTACGCAAAGGAATTTCAAGAGAAATTATAATACGAAAATACATGATCGCGCGCGAACAATTCATCAAATTGTTTTCGTAAAAAATTTAGTTTTCCTCTTGTAAAATAAAATTATAGGCTTTCATACGGAGCCTATAATTGATAGACTCGTACAAAGCCTATTATTTTACTTTACTAAAAGTAATCAATAAGAATATATGCTATTATCAATGCTCCAAGATTTTAATCCATTTTAAAACGCATATGACTTTTCTTGCTTTTTTCAGCTTTTCATTTTGTTGCATTTCAATTATTAATAAATAATTTATTTATTATAATAAATATATAAATATAGTCAAAATTGTCAGTTTTCGACTGATTTTAGGTCTGTAAAAAGTTGGCAAACGTGGACAAATTGTGGACAATCATATGTTATATCAATTTTGTAAAAAAACGTATTTAAAGTGCCAACTTCAAAATCTATTGATCCCATTTTATCCCATTTTTCTCAAAGCTTAACATGATAGCAAAATTCTGAGACCAGACTCAGAACATCAAATTACTTCGGAAACCACTATTCTTAAATTCTCAAAGGATTACGTAAAGAAATTAATAAATTACTAATATTAATTAATATTTTTATCAATATAATAGCATCATATCGATATAATGGTTACTATAAAATACACGAATACTATTTATAAATACAGTTTTAATTGGAGCGGCACAACTGCTTCTTACCGATTCTGGTTTGTTAGGGGGCGCAATTAAAATCACCATGAATTCATTACAAACGAGCATTTAGCAGGATCGTTAAGATAAACGTTCTTTCATATCTTTTTGAACAATTACCGGCTAACAGTAACGCGCTAAACACACCGCGAATATTAGAAATCGCGACAAGCGAGTGAAATCCTAAAGTAAACTGACCAGAACCACCGACTTCTTTCCGTCCAATAAATATATTTCAACCATTGTTTACGAACGAGCAAACGTGTGATTGCATCACGATTGAAACATCTTAAATCGTATTGTTACGCGGTTAAAAATGGTTCACCTTATCCTAATTGAACACGCCGCAAAGAAGTCACTCTTATTCCAATTATTCACTAATAAACACATTTAACGAACGAAATGATACAATAATACACGGAAAGAACGATTTTTCTGAGGGATCTAAAATTTCGCTAAATACAGATCTGAAAATAATTTTGTTGAAACCTTAAAAATAATGAGCAATGCTGCAAAAAATTTTTTTGATATTCTAGCAACTAGTTTGAGCGTTCCGCATAATTACTTTGATAGTTCAATAAAATTACTTTTCTGTATCCAGCTAAAATTTTAGATCTTTCAGCAAAATCGTTTTTTCCGTATAACAATAAAAATAATCATTTTTTCTTAACTCTCAAAATTTAATGCACTGGAACACCTTGTGTTACCAAAAGAAACAGAGGCGGAAAGAAAATCATGTTCGACGCCAGTACGAGAAACCGTACTCCACAGTATTTGCACATACCGCACTTAGGAGCAATCAAGTTGCATTAAGTCTCTACCCGGATCGCGTGAGCACCTTCGCCGGAATGTTTCCCCGCCTTCGACGTCCTTGCGCGAGAAGAATAAATGCCACGACTAGTCGCTTCCTCGAGAAGAATTGACGCGTCAATTGCTTAATATCGGCTAATCGACTCGGCGAGAAAGAACAGTGATCGGGAGAAGCAAAGAAAAGCAAAAACGCGGACAAAGCTTTAACAATGATCTTCTTTTAAATATTAATCTTAATCTTATCACGAAGGGGTTCGAAAACTTTACCCCAGTACGCTAGAGTGTCATTTTATCCTTGTTTTACACATAATAAATGATAAAGATAATAAATAGATGATATTCTAGCGTAACTCGGGTAAAGTTTTCGAACGCAGTTAGGACTCTGTTTATTATGAGAGACAACCGCGATATGCTGATGGGTGCTTTCCATTTGGTGACACCAGTAGACACAAGTATCGTTTCCTTGTTACTTGAATGCCAAGAAAAATAAAACAACTCTGTGTCAACTTGCGTCACTAAATGGAAAGCCCCCAATATAGATATTTGCTGCATCGTCAAATTATCTTATATCATGTTTACTTGTACGTGCTATATTTTTATATCCTATATATATATTCATAATATTTTTATAAGTGATAAATTTAAGCGATAAATTTGACTCTTTAATTGGTACAACAAAGTTTCATCGCGTGCACTGCCAGGATAAAAATACGTAAATTTATCTTTCATTATTGAGAGAACATATCATTTACTGTTCTCATTCCAGTAGCATTCTGGCAACATGGGAGAAAACGTGACGTATATAAAGAAAATAATAATAATGATCAAAACTCATTTCCAACTCGAAAAAGACACGTTCGAGTTCCTCGCGGCAAACGCCGCTGGCGAACGAATGACGATGGGACGATGCAACATGCGTTTCTCGAATTTCGCGGAGAAGTGTAGCAGGGACGTGCGTGCAAGTTCCGCTCGCGGGATGCGCAATAATATCCCGCTCGCGGAGTTCCGCCGGAACGCGCACGTTAGCACGTAATCGCACGATCAACCGTAAATTTCCCCGGGCAAATGATTTCCTTCGCGTGTGCACATCACGATGCGCTTTTGCGAACGGCCGCGCACATGTTGCACATGCACGACTATCAACAATGAGCCGAGATAAACATCCCTTCTGCCTGCTCAAGATTAATAGATTCGCTGCGAGCAATGCGTTCTATAAAATATGCCTTAAGCGCGCGAGGCGTTAACTAGCCCGATCAACAAGGTGAAGGAGCTCGTGGGTCGATCACGGATATGACTTCGACACACGGATGTCTAACAAGAGATATCAAACGGACTTTGGAATTTCTGTCAATTTTATCGTTATTATTATTATGATTTTATTCTGTTAATTTATATATATTTACAAAAAAAGAACAGTTTTGCTAAAATATTTAAAAATTTGATATTAAATACCAGGACTGGAATGATTTAAATCAATTGATTAAAATCAGTGATTTAAATCGCGATTTAGATCAAATGATTTTTTTACCAAAAAAATCATTTGATTTAAATCCTAAATTTGATTAAAATTTTAGCTACATACAATTATTTTTATTACTGGCTAGCTACATACAATTATTTTTACAGAAAGTGATTACTTAAAATAAAATAAAAATTTTTGTTTTGAAAAATATGTTGGGAACATTTTGCATTATACAGGGTATCTCCCTTTAATTTTCACACCGTAATAAATTTGAAATCATACAACTTTTGTCTAAAACTATTTTTCCATATCTTCCATATTTTTTGAATTATTACATGAAAGTTGTATACACGGAAAGAGGTTTTACTGAGTATTTAAAAATTTAACTAGATACAGATCTGAAAATAATTTTGTTGATTCATCAAAATATTTATATAGGAGCCTCACGCATGAATAATGCTGCAAAAAATTTTGACATTCTAATAATCCTTGAGTGTCCTACATAATTATTTTAACAGTTCAATATTTAATAGTCTATAATTATTTTTAGATTGGTATTTAACAGGGCTGGAAAAAATCATGATTTTAAAAAAAAATCCAAAAAATCGGATTTTTTTTTATTTAAATCGGATTTTTTTTATTTAAATCAGATTTTTTCATTTAAATTAGATTTCTTGTTTGAGTTAATTATTTTTAGTAGTAAGAAAATAATTAAATTTTATTACAAAATAATAAACATGTTTTTTTTTTACTAAGCTTATTAAACTTTAATTTATTATAAATAATCAGTGATTTCAAACATAGGATTCAAACACTATAGGATTCAAAATAATCAAGTGAAAATCGTTAATTTTAAATTAACTTTTATCAATAACTCTTATGAATAAAATAAAACTTATTTTTTAATGAATTTATTTGAATACTTAAATTTGTATACATAATTTTTTATTCACGAAGATGAACGCATACACTTAGGGCAGTATTCGTGGTCAATTCTTATATTTAAGATCATCTTAAGACTCCATTTCAACCAATAAGAGAACTGTATAAGCTTAAGACGATCTTAAATATAAGAACGGATTATGAATACCGGCCTTAATTATAAAAACTAACTTAACTGTCTTTTCGTTTCTTAACGCATTTCTAAGTTTCAAAAAACAAGAACCGAAAAAAAGAAGCAAAGAAGTCGCAGCACATAACAATCTTAGAGACACCAATATATAATTATATACAAAATATGTCCATATACGTTCATATATCCTTTTTTCTTTTGTAAAATTATTGCACAGCACAGCCAGTATTGGGCATTATTAAATTATAATGAAAATTAACAATTAAAATTTTAATCAAATTTAAGATTTAAATTAAATGATTTTTTTGGTAAAAAAATCATTTGATTTAAATCGCGATTTAAATCACTGATTTTAATCAATTGATTTAAATCATTCCAGCCCTGTAGCTGTATTTCTAGAAAGTCATTCATATCGCAACTTTTTAAAATTTTTAAATTAATCATACATTATACATTATTACATTTTATATACATATATTTTTATTGTCATAATATTTCAACTTGTAATGATAAAAAAAATTCGTATTTTTTTGTATAATAAAGTTACTGAAAAAAATTGTAAAAAAATTTCATGAAACTTCCCAGATTTTCTAAGTATTTTTATTTAAAATCCCACAGGTAAGATTAGAAAATTTTTAATGCAACTTTGAAATAAATTGAAGTCCAAATAACACAAATAAACTATATAACACAAGGTGAGTCACGCAATTGGGACGAGTTATATCTCGAATTTGGCAACAAATAGAAAAAAACTGGGAAAAGTTGAATGGTATAATATGGTGTCTATTTTTCTATGATTTCATTATTTTTATAAATACCACGATGAACCTAAAAAATGCAGATGCACTTTTTTTTAAATGAAATCGCATTTTTTTTTTTTTACTTATATCAATTCCTCGGATCATTTTGCATTAGAATATCATGTTGAAAAAAATCAATATTTCATAAGATATTTCAAATTTTTACTAAGACGTAAGATACTAAGATTGCGAACGTAAACATTTGCGAACGTAAGATAGGTCAATGAAAAACAAAATGAAAAGCACGTCCTCTTCAAGACAGAAAAGATCAACAACATTCATTCAATTATTAACAGTTTATCGTCACGGCATGTTGAAAGTACGTAAATCACACATCAAAAAATGATATCATTCACGAATAGTGAAAAAATTGATATGTTTACTTGCTTTGTATTTTGCAATAAAAATTCTGTGAAAGCTATAAGAATGTACAATACGTATCCCGATCGCATACAATGCGAACATATTTTCACAAACTTGAACATAATTTACGTGAATATGGAGCTTTTTTGAAACCAAAGAGAAGTGTATCAAAACTAGTTACAAGTAATGAAAACATTTAAATACCTGTTCTAACTTATATCGAATTTAATCCACAAGCTTCAACAAAAAAAATAGCGAGAGAGTGTGATACCAAAGTTCTGTCCGAAGAATTTTAAAGTCACAAAAATTTCATGCGTATCGTTTTTCCATCGGACATACTTTGCATACAGATGAAATTCGACTGCGATTCTGTCAATTTTTTTTACGCAGAGCAGAAAATGATCCGAATTTTCTGCTCTCGGATGAAAATCCCTGATTTTTAAGGGTAATAATCAAATTCCTTAAAAATTCCAGATTTTCCAAGTTTCTCCAGGTAGTAAACACACTCTGTATAAGTACTTTAAGTATTTATGATTTATACAAATTTTCATTTCGCTGCAGAAATTAGTTGTTTTGTAAATAAATAAAATTTAATCATTAGCTCAAGCTGGTTGCTAGGAATGCCAAAACTTTTTATAGCATTGTTCGTCATATTTGAGAGTCCTACATAATTATTTAATAATCTAAAAAAATTATTTTCAAATCTTTACTTAGCCAAATTTTTAACCCAAAAGTATTCATCTGGGATATTTTTTACACTCCAATATCGAAAAAATGAAGCGTTATAGAAGTTTTAATGTATTTCTTCTGTTTGTTTAATATTTTCTTGGTTTTTTCCTTAATTTTTTCAGAAAATATTGTATATAATATATACATATAATAGATTTGATATTTTCAGAAAATATTAAATCTATATACATAATGTCCTTAGATAATAATAAATTAAAAAACAATAATATGTACAATATATGTTAATACAACTTTTAACTGGGATGTAAAAAATATCCCAAGTAATCGTTTACGTAAAAAAAAATAAAATGACTCCCGGGTTACTTAAGCAAAATACTTCAGCAAAATCATTCTTTCCATGTAAAAATAACGTCAATTTCCGAAATCTTGATATTGAAAGATTAATTGACTTGAGTCCTTATAATTGCGCTGTGTTCGTAAAAAGAAGGGTGCCGCGCGATTTTAATTCTACAGCCGAATGCACTCTCCGTAACTTCCGCCTCTCTTAATAGCTAAGCAAGTCATTCTTCATTTCCCGCTTTTATCCTTTTTCCCACTGCTACATATTCTTTTCTTAACTTCGCAGAATCGGCTTCTTTTAATGCTCTCGACGCTAAATGCCGCTTACGCACGAATACAAAATATCACAAGCGCGGTCTTAATTAAAAACGTAAACATTATGTGTGTGCTAAACAATTATTACAAGATGAAAACGTCTGGATAAGAGTACGTTATACTTTACGAATATGCGCACTTGTGGGACATCCTCTAAATAATTTAACGGCCTCATTAGACGCACATATGGCATGCGGCACCGCCGGACTCATTTATGTAATGACTATGTAAAGATTTTAATAAACTATTTTTCTCTCTCTCTCTCCCTCTTTCTCTCTTTCTCTGCCTCTCTCTTACCGAAAGCGGCAGAATACTATTAACCTGTCAGCGGCGCATTCTCGTTTTTTGCGCGTATTGCAAACGCATTTCGCATTTCTTGCGCGTATTATGAGACGTATGTCAGTGCAGCGCGGACGACGCATAAAAATTGAATAATACGTATAATGTTGTAACAAGAAATTATCAAGGCATACTTATTAAATGTTATTATGCCGAATAATAAACGTCTTATTCGAATCTACAATATTTCATTAGAATTTTAAGTTTGTAGTAAAAATTAATCGAAAAAATTCGCATGATTTACAGAGCAGCGATTTATCTCTCCGACAAATATATCTCTTTCAGATTCATTTAAATCTATTACAAATCGTAAATAAAACAAAACTTTTTAAATCTTGCACCAAATTGTTTTCTTTTTTGTGGAGAGAAGATATCGCGCATGTGAAAAAAATGGACGGAGCGGTCCACGCCGCTTCGACGAGGAGCTTTTAAAACCGGTCGAATGAGAGTACCGGAACGTATACGAGAGGATCGGTCAAACGAGTTGTACGAGCAAAAGCGACGTTCCCACTGCAACAGGATACCGATGACGGTGCGCTACGCCCGCGTTTGTACTGCACTTCGCGCGAGCGAGCGAGGATACCCATACGATGCGTATCCAAGCATCGTGTCGCGTCAGGATGGATGAAAGTATCAAGAGACACGGTCGTGTCTCGCGCTAATAAACCGAGAAGCCATGTATCTATATGCGACATATCTAATCCGGAATAYCTCCAATATCTCAATAACTCCAATCGAATTCGTAATAAGCTTCGATGGTGTTTCTATCTAAGATAAAAATTTTAACACAATATGTAGTTAATTTCATGATGTAAGAATATAAGGTGTATTATTCGAAAATACACAGTTGTCCAATATGATGGCTGTTCTTTAAGCTAATCAAGAATTTGCCCCAAAGTAAAAAATTAAAAAACAATAGGACTGTTTTGCTTGATTGTTCTTTGAGTCTATTATTCTGCCATCGTTATGCGCAATGATATATTCTTACACATTTATTCCAAACAGTAAAAAACATTTTGTGTTTGTGCTAAAAATGGTTCTTGTTAAATTTTTAGCATATTCGGGTGTTAATTTAAAATAATGTGATTGTGTTATTTAAATATTTTATGTTGAATTGATATTTAACATTTCTTAATGTAAAAATAACAATTATAAGTAAATAAACAAATAACATAAAAATAATATATGATATATATTTGAAAACATAAATTCTAAAATAAATGAATCAATGATAAATGTGTTAATTTAACATATTATAAATGTTAATTTTGATTGAAGAAACATGTTTCTACAAATTGTTTCCAAAGATACATTTTTTGTATTTTTACATAATGTTCGTGTTACTTTCTAACATATTCATTTTATCAAATTAACATAAAAATTTGAGTAGATTGTTTGGGACTTGCGAAATGTGCTAAATTTAACACAAATTTTCCAATAGTTTCATTTATTGTGTGTTACTGAAAACGAATTGTTGTTATTAATTAAAAAATAATAACTGGATACATGGAAAATACAACGCCTTAAATAAAATCTTAACTCGAATCGTCTCGAATATTACAACAAAGATTTTTCATATCGCCTGACATTTCCGGCAGGTTTGATAAGACAGTCGAATGCTGTCTATACTCTGTGAAAAGAGATTCATGCTAAGCGCCCACGCGACTCATTGTCCGTGATAGCGCTCTCGAGGCGATTCAAGCGATTCTCATTTCAAAATTGTCAGCAATTAGACGCCGTGCTTAAGATATAGAGAAAATGGCGACAAGTGAGTCAATGAAACATACAAGTTGAAGTCGTTGGCCGCATGGACTTTAACCAGTAGCGTTTCTTTTTTTCCCAAGAAAGTTGTTGACAAGCAATAATTTCTTTACAGATTTTCTGGGAAGGGGGGATACAATAGATGCTCATTAGCATCGAAATTATTAAATTGTTTATCAATTTAATATGTGAGTCGATTGTTTCCGATGTTATGCACTGTGTTTCAAGTCCGGCGAATTGTCGGCGCGCAGTTCGCATGAGCAGGAAATGTAAGAAAAGGATTCACAAATTATAATTAGGCACCAAGATCCGCCGCAGTGTATACTGCAAGACCGACATTTAGCCTTCTATGATATTTGTATTTGTTGACAAGTATTTCTAGCATCAAAATATATTAATAAGCGTAAGTATCAGTATGCTTTATTTTTGCGCTTGTTTATTCAACAACTCGCGTAACATCGCTCGACGATGAAAATGTACGATAAAGTTAATCTGCATTTCAATGCTATTTACTCTTTAACTTATTCTTAATCTTTTTCTAATTCTTAAAACTAAAAAAAGATAAAAGATAAGTTAAACCATGATTAAAATTAATATATACTGGTAGAAATGGATACAAAACATGATTTATTTTTTAATTGTTATACGACGTAATACCTGTATCACACTAACGATTGATGATTGCGTCTGTATTTGCATATAGATACCAACTTCTTTCTTATTGGTCAAAAGATGCAAATGCAAACACAGTCGCAATCGCCAATCACTAGTGTGATACGCGCATAAAGCCCGTATCAGATTAGAGTTTGAGATTGAGATTAGATTTAACCAATCGAAGCAATGTTCATTAAATTTAAGATTAATTTTCTTTCTTCTGATTGGTTTAACCCTTTCGATGTTTGTGTCGAGTATACTCGTCATGTAAAAAAAAATTGTATTTACTATTAAAGTAAAATTTAGGTAAAATAAAAAACATATTCGTAACTTGACTATAATAAGAACATGAGAGGAATGGACAATAATAATGGTATAATAGTTATATATTCGCTAGCAAGAAAAAGATTTAAAAAATATTATAAGAAAACATTTCTTTATCTTTTGGACATTATTTCCCTGAATGCCTACATGTTATATAAAAATAACAAAATTAACATGTATGTTTCTTGCTCGAATATATTGAAAAAACTATTGAATTATATTCTGATCCATACATATATATAAGTCGTTAGTTAGTCGGCTAATTGAAACTAAGCCTGCATGTGTCATCAGAAAACATTTTCCGGATTTTGTACCAAGCACATCATCGAAATTCTATAAGATGTTTGCACTGTTCGAAAAATAAGATTCGAAAAGAATCGACATACTGGTGCCCAACATGCAAGATGACATTATGTTGTCCCTTATTTTAACACGTTCGCTACCAAGCGTCACATATGTGTGACACAGCGGTTTCGTTTCAAGAGCCCGGTATAACGGGTGTTTTTCCAATTTATCATTTTTCTTCCTCAAAGATTTCATTTTTTATTTTGTTTAATGAATTAATCAAATTGTTATCAATTGTAATTATACATAATTTTTTTATGAAATAATACAATAAAATAATACAATGTAATAAATGTTTATAATAAAAATAATTTTTAAAAAACAACTAAAAAATTTTGTCGTTTTATTATAATTTATTTATTTCAATTTTACAACAAATGCACTTACTCTGCCTTTGTCGAGTATACTCGTCGCAGCTTAAAAATAATTAAGCACACAAGTGCACGTTCTCAAAATGAAATAAAACACTTAAAGGATTAAGTTCCAATCCAATCCAATCTCAATTTCTAGTTTGATACAGGCTTAAAACTTGCGGGAATATCCTAAACATTATGATCATTGATAGAAACGTGATAATTTCTTCCTTGATTATTTTCTTTGTTTTCACGACAACATTTATTTTTCTGTCAAAGTTATATCTCCTTATTATCTCCTGATATGTACATTGTCTTATCAGGAAAATAATCCAAATGTCATATCTTAAAGTGTCTGAATTTTTAACGCATTACTTGTTTTCGCCAAAGAAATAAAGCAATGTGTAATAAAATTTTCAAATCAACATTCTTTTTTTAAATTATTAAAAGAATTTGTTACATAAAATTATATAAAATCTTATAATAAAATAAATATAAAATAAAATATTAAAATCGATTTTCACCATTATTAAGCATATTATCATTTTTTTTTTTTACGATATGTATTTTCATAATCAGTTATCTCAATTGATTCATACTTTATATAAAACGTGACTCATAGTTCGCGAAATTGGTATACGACATTGATATCTCTCGCGGTTTATCACGATTTCCGGATTAATTGCATGGTTCGTTGGGCAAACAGGTGTCGAAGACGCCATAATTTCTATAACCAAGATTCGCGATATACGTTGCAGCGAATCGCTTTTACGCATGGCGTGACTCGTACGAGATGGTGGAAATACGTCTGGCGAATGTCTCTCATTGCTCTCGTTGCACCGACATTAACCTTTGTACGGCCACATACCTTCGCGCAACGGCACTACCGATTGCCTTTCTCGTTCTTGGGCGTCTCGCAGAAATAGAAACTGGATTGGTACTCGATTCCCGTTCGCCTTGACGCCCTTAATCGGTCAAAGGATTTGTCTCGCGAGAGAATCTCGAGCGTTCCCCCCCTCCCGCTTCCGCTATTAAGTGCGTCAATTAACAATCCGAGCCTTACAAGCCTCTCTTTGTTAAGTACTTCATTAACCATTTTTGAATTACGGAATATTTAATTTAGTCTTGGAATTAAAACGTGGCTTCTAAGTTAAAGAATACTTAATTATATACAATGTGGTCCTTGAATCAAAAAATACTTCATTAAAAACACTTCATTTTTAACATCTTTGATTATAATTCACGTTAATTACAATTTCAATTTTAAACATTGCTATAAAAAATTTACAAAATAGTAATAATACATATATTGACTTGCATTATTAAGTATCAAGTCAATAAGTTTTATAATAACGCTTAAATTATTATATATTCCAATATAAATTTAATAATAGATTTTATATCTTTTCTATGTATAATTTCATTCAAATATGTTAAATACTTAATTATCTAGTATATATCAAAAACGAAAAAAATTATTGGAATACCTATTAAGAACTGTATGAATATTTTTGATCATGTATCATACTTGATCTCGTCAGGAATTCTATATATAGTAGCGAACAAAGAACTTTATTTCGTTCACATAATTGTTCAACGGTGTAATAAATTTTTATGATACATTATGATATTATACTGGAAATATTTTTAAGCAATTTTCATAATATAAAATTGAACATGGGGAAGATTGAGAATAATCAATTTTTTTTATTGAAATTTCTTTCCGAATTATTTATATACATTTAAATCAATGAATACTTATGTGCAAGTAATTCAAGACCATTTTTACCTAGACAGTTTTTTCTAATTTGTATCGATGTTTAAACATTGAAAATTGAAATAGTAAATTTTAAAAACATCTACAGTATAAATTACGCGCCGATTACACAGCCACACAAAAAAAAATTGACTTCCAGGCCCAGAGGTCAGACCATGTTTTTTGGGTCGCTGAATAAGAATCTGAAGTCCATTTAACCCTATCACCTCACCATTTTTCATAACCTCAAAAAATTGATGCTCTTACACAAAAAAAATCGAATTTTTGGTCCTGATCTCAGACTACGTTTTTATATGTTTTTGGGGTTGCTGAGAAAGAATTCGAAGTCCATTTAA